>JAXQQM020086121.1:0-287099 GCA_034641835.2 Pinus albicaulis
TTATTCCTCATCAAGTTCTGGCTATATTGTCTGAACTAGAAGTTTGTCACCAATAACCTTCTTTAAGCATGATACATGGAAAACTGGGTGCACTCAGGAAGAAGCATGAAATTCCAATTTTTATGCCATAGTACCAATATTTTGCAACACCTTGTAAGGACCATAGTACTTTGGCGATGATTTTCTATCCCTCTTAGCTTGCTCGGGGGAATTTTTTTTGTATTGTTGTAGCCTTAAAAATTCCCAGTCTCCTACATCAAAAATTCTCTCGCTGTGATGTTGATCTGCCTATTTTTTCATTCGAATTTGTGCCAAATTTAGGTTATCCTTTAAGAGTTAGAGAACTTTTTGTTGATGCTCGATGTGATCTTCCACTACTTGAGCCTTAGAATTTTATCTTAAATATGATGTGATGGACGATAGATGACATCCATAAAGTGCCAGAAATGGATTCATTTTTGTTGCAGTATGGAGGGAAGTGTTATACCACCATTCAACCAGAGGTAACCACTTGACCCATTGCATTCTTTTATCAGATACAAAACAACGAAGATATCCTTCCAAAAAAAAATTCACTATCTCAATCTTCCCATAATATTGAGGATGATAAGATGAACTATGAGCTAGTTGAGTGCCTAAAGAAGAAAATAATTCCATCCAAAAATTTCCAATGAAAATGGGATCTCTATTGCTTACAATAATATTTGGGTTTCCCTGTAGCTTTTGAATTGTTTCTGTAAATGCAGAGAAACTGTACTTTATTTAAATGGATGAGACAATGCACAAAATTTTGCATACTTGGTAAGTCTATCGACTACCACCATGCTGACACTCTTTCGTTCAAGCTTAGGTAAACCTGTGATAGAATCCATTAAAACCTCCTCCCAACGTTGAATTGGAATGGATAAAGGTTGTAGCAGACCCGGGGTCTTAATTGTCTCAACTATATTTTGTTGGCAAACCAAAAATTCAGCTACAAAATTTTGAATATCAGATTTGGGGCCATCCTAAAAAAATATTTCTTCACCGTGTGGTAAGTTTTTAAAAATCTTGAGTGTCCTCCTATGGGAGAGCTGCAATTCCAAAAGAATATTTTGTTTTAGCTGGAATTCTTACAAAGATATAAGTGATCTTTGTACCATAAGGAATCATTTTTCCAACTAAATGTATGAGATGTACTAGGATCTTGCTGCAAATTTTGAATGAGTTTTGACACTTATTAGTCATTCTTCCATTGCTCCTTTTCTTTGGTTATCCATTCTAGTTGGATAATAGAAATGGCACAAAGGAATGCTTCCACCTCATCATTCTTTCTTAAGAATGCATCTTCAACAACATTTAGCTTCCCTTTTTCTTAGATGATTTCAAAGTCATAACCCTACATCTTGTGATCCATTTTGTTGCTCTTGTGAAGATAGCCTTTGTTCGAAAAGTAATTTAAGACTATCATGATCATTTTTTACCTTGAAGTGTTTTCCCATTAGGTAAGGTCACCATTTCTTTAGTTTATGTAGTGTTGCCAACATTTTCTTGTGATAAATTGATTTCTATAAATAATTTCCTTTGATCGAACGACTTTCAAAAGAAATGGGTCTTCCTTCTTACATTAAATCAACACCAATTCCATCTCTAGAGGCATCACATTCCATAATAAATATTTTGTGAAGTTTGTCATAGCTAAGACCAGTGCTTGACATGTGGCCTCTTTATGATGTTAAAAGGCTTTAGTTGATTCATGAGCCCATGAAAATCTACCTTTGTTCAATAATGTTGTTAGAGGTGCTACTATTCTCCCATAATTTTTAACAAACTTGCGATAATACCTTGTTAACCCGTGAAATCCTTGCAACTTCTTTATGATTGTGGGGACTTTCCATTCCTTAATGGATTTAATTTTGTTAGGGTGTACCTTAACACCCTCATAACATACAATATGACCGAGATATTCCACCTCTTATACTTCAAAGAAACATTTGGAGGTTTTTGTCTATAATTGTTTCTCCTCCACGTAGGAATTTACAGGGTAAGTTCCTTAGATCAAACACCAAAGGTCACCTCTCACAAACACATCACAGATCAGTACACCAGTATTTGACATGGTTAAAACCCTCAAAGAGGGAAACAATCCACAGTCTCAGCCAACGTGGCCACTTCAGGAAATTTATTAATATAAAGAAAGAAAATTTACATAAGCTTCTGTCATGAACGGTCACAGAAAAATTACCCTCCATGTTATTTAAATAGAAATCATGGAC
The DNA here is from genome assembly GCA_034641835.2 of Pinus albicaulis. Taxonomy (NCBI): domain Eukaryota; kingdom Viridiplantae; phylum Streptophyta; class Pinopsida; order Pinales; family Pinaceae; genus Pinus; species Pinus albicaulis. Next base: position 2,256 of record JAXQQM020086121.1, read on the forward strand.
CAATGAGGTGTTAAGCCACGGTTCAAGTGTCAGTAATACCGAGGATATAATGAACCGTCGGATCACTACATATCGTGACCACTGGATTATAAGTTACAAATGTACATAGTAAAGAAACACACTTTACCTAACTCTACGCTAGCCCAATTTACACTTAACTATTTCCTATGTGTCCGGATATCTTAACATCCCCCTTTAAGAAAAACTTGGGATAGGATTAAATGATTTACAAAGGTAAAACAATAGGAGAAGGAAGGAGGCATTAGAGCCTATCCCTCCTTAATGATAACTTTCCTGAACTCCAAGCATAGATCAAAGTTTGGTAGAATTTGCTTTTGTGAGAGCCTTTATAAATATATCAGGAACTCAATCATTGGTAGAACAATATTGCACTTCAAGAACATGATCATGAATGAGCTTTCTGATGAAGTGTATGTGTGTTTCATGCACTAATGTTGAACTAGATCTTTGCATAGCTGAATGGAACTCTGATTATCACACCAAAGTGTAGTTGGATGTTGTTGATGAAGACCAAATTTGGACAGGATCTGATGAAGCCATACGCCTTCCTTGTTGGCTTCAACTGCACTATGATACTCGACTTCTTCTGAAGAAATAAATATGGCACTTTGTTTCTTACAAGACCATGTAATAGTTCTTGAACCAAAAGTGAATACATAACCTGTAGTAGACTTTCGATCATTAGTGTCACTAGTCCAATCAGAATTAGTGAAACCAATCAAAATTGGATATTTTCTTGCACTAAAATGAATCCCGAACTAAACTGTACCTTGAATATATCGAAGTATTCTTTTAGATGCTTTCCAGTGACTTTCATGGCATTTTGTGCATAAACTGAGAAAAAATACCAAAGACAAAGGAAAGGTCGGGATGAGTATGGGTTGGATTCAAAATTTTACCAACAAGTGGATTGTATAAGGTAGCATCAACTTTATGGGAAGTAAAAGTGACTCAAAGCTTGACTCCTACCTGAAAGGGAGAAGGGGCTGGCTTACAGTCTTCCATGTGAAAGTGGCGTATAATATCACAGGCATACTTGGATTGAGAAAGGGTAATACATTCTTTGGATTGCAAGACTTGAAGACCAAGGAAATAATGCAAGTGTCCTAATTCTATCATTTCAAACTTATTTTTGAGGCTAGACTTCACATGGTTTATATGGCTGGTATCAATACCAGTAAGGATAAGATCACTACCAGTAAAGAACAAGGATGATTAAGGACTTACCAAATTTCTTGATGTAGATAGTGTTGTTAGAATGACATCTAGAAAATCCATTATCTAAGAGAAAGCTATCCATTTTGGCATACAAAGCCTGAGGCGCTCGGTTGAGACCATAGAGAGACTTCCTAAGATGAAAAAAAGGCTAGGGTAATTTTGGATAAAGCCAGGGGGTTGTTCCATGTATATTTCTTCATGAAAATTCCCATGTAAGAAGTTATATTTAACATCCATATGATGGAATTCCCATTTAAAGGAGGAAGCAAGGGCAAGAACAAGGTGGATAGAATTCATTTTTGCAACAGGGGATAAGGTTTAGGTATAGTCAATGACTTTAACTTGTGAAAATCCTTTAGCAACAAAGAGACAAGCTTTATGTTTATCCACTTTTCCATTTGGTCCAAACTTTGTTACGTAAACTCATTTTTCATACGAAATTTTCTTCCCTTTGTAAAAGAACAGATCCCAAGTATCATTTTCCAATAAGAGACAATATTCTTAATTCATGGTTATCCAATATGAATGACTGAAGCTTCTTCAAGGTATACGGATCAAGATTTTTACTGAACCTGGGCAATAAGGAGAGAGCTCTATCGAACCTAAGCATTAATAAGCAGCGTCTGTGGTCACTTGCAAGAGAGCTGATGCGTGCCAAGTACAAAATACCCATTTTAGAAGATGTGGAGATAAATGAGGATCCTAAGGAGGTGGAGGAGGATTTTAATCCTCATTTTCATCATCAAAACTAGAAGATTTTGTCGGAAGTAGAAGATATAGAGAGAGGTGGCATATATGTTGAATTAGGCTGCATGGAGGCCAAAGGTGTCACACCCATCGAACTGGGCTCGCGGTAAGATACATTTTTTTCATCAAATTTTACATCTCTTCTAATGATTAAATTTTGTATTTGGGTTGAAGAAGTCTATATCCTTTGAAATCTTGGAATATCCAACAAAAATGCATTTCCACTCTTAGGTTCTAAGGCTTTATGTATCTCATACGGAATATGGGCCCAAAATTTACTTCCAAAACAATAAAGTGTCTTACATCTGGTTTGATTGAGCTCCAAGCTATTACGGAGTGATAGTCCTTAAAACCTTAGTAGGAGTGTGATTTACTATGTAACTTGCCTGAGTTAATTTCTATGACCCAAAAAGTAAGACTAGAGTTCTTTATCTTGGAGCATATAATTAGCCATTTCTTTTAGAGTGTGATTCTTCATTTTAGCTACACCATTTTGCTATGGAGTATATAAAAAAATATGTTGCAATTTAATTCCATGCTCGGTAGAAAAAGTTGATAAATTTGTTGATAACATATTCTCCTCCATTGTCAAATCTTAATTGGGGTGATGTCAGTTGTTTCTCAACAAATGCCTTAAAGGCCAAGAACATGTTAAAAACTTCGGTGTTGAGATTTAAGAATTATACCCAAGTGTGCACAGAAAAATCATCAATGAAGGTTAAAGTACTGTAGCCATGAAAGAAACAATTGGAAGTGGACCACATAAATCACTATGCACAAGCACAAAGGGTTGAAGCATTCTAGGAGGCACATTTGTCAAAACTATCCAGGTGATTTTTTCCAACTACACAACCAAAACAAACACCATCTCGAAAGATACCACTTAGGAATACTTGTCACCATATGCGGATTTGCGGTCAAACATATTTCTGTGATAAGATGTTTTACGAGAGGTTTCAAGTATCAGAGTTTTTAAAAGTATCGAGAGGACAAAGAGCATTGGTAAAAGAGTATTAGATAAAGCGGTCAGTTCAAAATAGACTTGAAATATCTAAAGCCAACAAGGAAGACACCAAGGCGGCCAACATCATCTTATCTGAAATTAGTTTCTATTTTTATTTGAATTGATAGGACAACTGGCGATTTGTTGAGAAGCGGTTGTCTCTATTATTGTTGTAAAGATATTTTATTTCCACTTAGATAATTCTAGAAGCATTCTCATATATTTTGTAAAAAATTATGTATAAATACTTCACCTTTAGAAGTATTATTGTAGAATTAATTTACGAAGATTTCTATAGTCATTTTTGTGTACTTGAAAGGCTTCTTTTGTTTCAAATTTCGAGTAGCGGTAACGGATCGGATCAACTAGCATCGTATTTCGGGATTCATGTGATGAGCTATTTGGAGTGAAGTATTTTCTAATTGTAATTGTTTATCTTTATTTTGTTACATGCAATCCATTATGTGTTCTAAATGTGAATGAATGAATAGGAGTATTACTTCAAGATTTGGTAAAAACACCGTGTCTTTACTTTTTTTTTCATTTTTAGATGTTTTCTTCTTATTTCGAGTATGGAACCCTTAATTGATCCCTCTTTCGTTGACTATACTGCCTACTACTTCCCTCTTGTGGATCAAAGAACCCTTCATTGCTCTTTATCCTGCTCATGTCACCTCCTGGCTTTCCAAGATCTCCAAGGGTTATCTATCTTGCCTTGAAAACATTTGACTTTTTGGCCTTGATCCCTGGTTAAATGCCTTGATTTTTGACTCCTCCGGCCAACGGACAAATAGATTTCCCACTATCCATCTCTTCAAGTGATTTTCCCACCAAATCGATCACGGCAAAACCCAATTTCACAATCATAACTAGCCTAATATTTATAAAAAAAAAACAAAGTTAAAACTTATAGAGGAGCCCTCTCTGAACCCTAGGAAAGGCCTAGATCCTAGAGTTTAAAAGTTGGCATGTGGTTACCTCTAGTTTTCTCTTCTAAAACCAAAAATATCACAGCCCAGAGAATTACTAGAGTGATAACATAGTAGCAACCATACTGAGATCTAACCAATCATTAGTTGTTAATAAACCTTAACGGAAATCATTTTTATCATCTTTTTTCCTTTAAGATTGTTTAACTAGTTGTGAGTATAAAAACTTGTAATTATGTCTTCTGAAAGTTGATTATACCGAGTCTAATGGGACCCTAAAAATGTTGTTATAGTGGACAACGAGGTGGGAAAAATAAAAAACGGAGAGAATATTTAGATGCTAAAGTTTCATTAATAAGGAATCGATTAGATTTACCCTAGAGATAGTAAGTTTGCGGGATATAGAGTTTGATTTAGAGTCCCAGACATTCTTTATTAGGAACCAAATATAAAAGTAATTTAAGTATTATTTATTTTATACCATGTTTTTATTTCTTTTTGAAAACAAAATAAAGAAAAATATTACTATAGATTACCGAATTAAATAAAAAAGTTAAAAATAAAAGCAGAGACTTGGAAAATTAACACTACTAATGTAAGGAAATTGATGAAGCTATAGAATTAGCTCAATTGTTAGCTTATACATCTAAAACTTCTATTCCTCATTTAGAAACCACTACGTCATCTATAGTTTACTACCATTCAAATCCATAGATCCATTTAGTCCTAGATTACCCTTACGACCTAGAAATTTGTCTCACTCATCCCCTACATCCACTTCATCACCAAGCTTCTGCCTTTGTTTTTCAAGCACATCATTTTCATTTTCTAATGATTTCCATATAAATTCGATTTTACTTTAATGCCTCAACCCGGCCTTTATTTCTTCAATTTATAGTTCTATTTTAGCACCTTATAATCCAGGTTCATCAGGCACTACTTCCGGTTTAGTTCCAAGTACCTCTACTTTACCTCTAGCCAAGCTAGAATTTAAGCTATGGCTGCTAGGTATTCTCCCTTTTCTTCCATGAAAACTTCATGACATGCCCCAAAATTACCAAATTTAAATACCATAGTTTGATGCTACTACACATTATCACCCTTTGATAGCACATAAGAAAAATGACAGTGCTGAACTCCATGAGATAGATGAATCATATGTACAAATGAGGTTGCTTGCATAAACATTAATAGGAGAAGTAAATAAATAGTTTAAGGTCTTACTATGGAGTAGTATAGTTGATTTAGGCACATTTTCCATAGATTATTTTTAAATAAATGGGAAAAGAAGAAAAAACCCTACAAATATTGTCGAGAATTTGATCTGATAGAGAAACTCCAAAGGAATCGATTACAAGACTATTGCACTAGATATAACATTGTTTACAATTCAATTATTGTAAATATAATGCCCATTCCTTTAACTGCAGCATTACTTAAATTCCTAGATGGTTTGACCTTTGACATGGCATAGCGGTTAATGAAAATACGAGAAACTTTGGAAAGAATGCAAACAAATGTTGTAGGTGTATAAATAAACATTTTAGCCTAAAGCAAGATTAAGCTTGAGGAGAGTAACCATGAAGAGGCCTCACAGTTCGGACACTATTTTAGATATGTTAGCTAAAGCCTTAGAAGAGGATGATGGATAAGTTGAATAACATAGAAATAGGACCTAAATGGTATAATCAACAACAAATCGAAATCCCAATTTTAGAAAAGCAAATTAGGGAAAATCAAAAGGCTTCATTAAAACAAAACAATAAGACCTCCTTTCGGAAGAACTATATTGAGATTTCTCAAAACAATGATGGCAGATGATAATACCATAAATTTAATTAGAATAGATGATAATAACATTATAATATCACACACGAAGATTAAGAGTTATTGAACTCCAACAAATCCAATTAGATTCAAGGAATCCTTTGATTATAAACAAGGTTATGACTTTTCCATTAATGAAGTACCTGGTCGGTATAACCTAAGAAGTAAGAAAAACAATGAGTCTTCTACTAAAGAAAAAAATCTCAAACAATAAAAAGAAAGCGGTAGAAGTCCCAAAACCAAATTTTGCAAATTCTCCTAGGGAAAATGAGCAAAATCCAGTTCTTCCCAAAAAGGTTTATAGCCAAAGATTTCATAAAAACCTAAGATTGTGGACATAATGATGGTTTTTTCAAGGTAGAAAAATGTTGATAAAATTTGATGCTCTAAAGCATCTGAATTCGATAAAGAAACCACAACCTTAAATCTTGAAATGCCAAATGTTGATCCTAAATCGGTGATCCGTACACTTATGCAAAAAACGGCTTTTGACAGCTCCAAATCTGAATAAGCATCTATTTAGCTTCATAAGCCACTCCTAAAAAGAAAACAAAAAACGGTAAGAATCAAGACATTCAAGCGGAAACTAAAAATATAGTTGTAGAAAGACAAGATAAACCAACACAAACTACGATTTGCCAAGAAAGAATTGATTAAATAAGTAAATCACAACCTTCATTCAACATACAATACGAAATTGCTAAACTAAAAAATACCAATTCTCACGACGAATCGATAAAACATGACGTGTATAAATCAAATATAAACTAGAAACATTAAACATAAATGATGGAGAAGATTCCATAAATATGAATGATGATCGGCCAGAAGTTGATTTTTGGCCCAGATGTGAATGGAAAGCATTTAGATGGGAGTTGTTCCTTCATTTTACGTTAGTTTAAATATTTATGATCAAATCCTTCACAATGAAATGCTAGATTTAGGAGCTTCACATAATTTAATGCCCAAATATATAATGGAAACCACGAACTTAGACATCACAAGCCCTATAAAGATTTATTTTCATTTGACTCAAGCAAAGTAAAATGCCTAGGTTTAATCAAATATATACTGTAACTTTAGTTCAATATCACAGTAAGTATATTAATAGACAATATGATTCTTACGATATCCCACCTAAATATATAAATTTTATTATCTCGCTCATGGGAGAAAATTTACGGGGATCTCTACAATTGGACATGATTATGCTACTATATCAATTTTCGGTCAATAAAAATTTATATAGGGAAAAAAATTAATGAAATATATAGTAGAAAGTAATGCTAAAAGGTCAATAAATTAACTTAATTTTTACCACACATGATCTATATTCTTTCATCCTATGTCTTTAGGCGATAATGAAATCGAAATTTGTTAAGAGAGAAGAAAACCCAAGACAATGATAATATCTCTTGTGAATCGTTATGGCATTTTAGACTTTGATGGTTACTGTAAATAAGTTAGGAGCGAGAACATAGTGTGGATAACTAATATAGAGAAAAATCATGAATAAGGCCATGCTTTTAGATTGAGTTTCAAATGCACAAACAATATGCTTGAGTATGAAACCCTCATTTTGGGGCTCCAAATAATCAAAAATTTAAAGAAGGAAAAAGAATAGCAATAATGGTAGATTTGATTGATTGTTAAACAAATTAAAGTTGATTATTTTGTTTACAATCCTAAACAACCGATATAGAGATATTGTATCAGGTGATTAATGATTTGCTGAATTTTGTAATTTCTCTGTGATGCAGAGAAGGAAAAAATTACAAGCACATTCTTTAGCAACCTTTGCTAGCATGGAGTACACCTTTTTTCAACCTAATCATATGTATATCTTTTGCCAAAAGTAAAAACACAGAGCCAATAATTCTGAACAACCTCAAATATTTTCAAATTTTCTCACGGGACCAACAAATTTATCATTTTTTAAATAACGGTGAATTTGGGCTTGTAGATAAAACCACAGTTATTGCCATAGATCAAGATTTAGATGCTAGAATTGATTTAAATAATGTATATGTAAATAAAGTAAAGTTTTCTAAACCAACTAGATTTAGTCAATGAGATGAATAAGCTTAGTGATCAGGTAGATATCAGTAACCACCACCTAATCCATTTTGGACACAAACCCTTGAGGTATTTAGGTTTTCTAATGACCACGGCGCACTATTTTTAGCAGTTTCGGGTCCTACACACGAGCCATTTTGGGGACTCAATGATCTATGTATGGATATTGGTGGCAACCCACAGGAGTCTATTTGAACCCCCACCATCGGTTGACTGAGTTTTAAGTTTTGGCACCAACACTATTTATAGCAATTTTTAGGTGCGAACTGAGCCATTTGGGGCCTAAACAACGTTTTTGGGAAAGCAGAACTTAACATGGTGTAGACAGTTTTCTCACTCAAAAGTTATTCCTTGGATGGATATTTCTAACAAGCTATTGATCATGTCAAACGGAGATGCGATGCCAAAATTCGTCCACAGGAAGTGGCTTACCAATTTACTCAAGCACCGGGACCCACGGTTTTAGCCTTCATCTCCTAAGGTTGGGTTTTTGGATGTTTTTAGAATTTTACATTGTTCCCATCAAAAACAAATAGGCCTTTGAGCCTCATTTTAACATGGTTGAGGTTGCAGAGACCGACACATCTCTTCTCAAAGATAAGCGCTACCGGTTCCCTAGCTTGCGACATCTCCATCATGCTTGCATTGTAACACAGATTCAGGGAAATTTTGCAGTGGCAGAGCATCTCTTCAGGAGATGATCGTTGCCAATAACCTAGCTCATCTATTTCCATTATGTCTGCTCCTTTGGGCTGTGACCTCAATGTAACTCATTTAGAGGGCTACGTACGCCACATCTCTTCTTAGAGATACACTACCGTATACTGACTTGTTTCCATTATGTTTATAGCTTATTTGGTCATTCGTTTATTAATAAAAAGGAAGAATTATTTCCACTTGCATCTCTTTGCTTATGGTTATATACGTATTCGTGCATTCCTACATAAAATGCGGATCGAGTGGTATCGAGAGGCATGCACTCTTTCTGTTTTCTTTTGATGTCACTAACGTGTGGGGGTATAAGGAGTTCAACCTTGCAACCACGATGACCCCCCATGGCGGAAGAAAATAAAGACGAGGGAGAAGGAGATTCTGTTAAAGAATTTTCTCAAGGAGGCCCTCGTGAAAACTGAGAGGAGCCGCAATGATGGATAAATTTTCTAGATCCTCAACGGATACCCACAGTGACACATCTACACTCCCCAACACGTTCGCCGACGGGTCGCGACATCTTGGACCAAATCCAATACCAAGTTAAGTAAAATTCCCCCCCCATGGAGGAATTTAATGCAATGAAGTCATTTCTTCCTAAGGAGGGAGGGAATGATCCGGGTGGATATCGGTGGCCACCCACCTAATCCATTTGGACCCTGCTGACATCAATTCTTTCATTTTTTTCGACTTCGGCACAACTTACTATTTTTAGCGGGTTTCGGGTCCTGCACACGGAGCCATTTTAGGGGATATTGATCTAGGTGGATATTGGTGACGCAATGAGTCTGTTGAACCCCCATATCGGTTATTTCGGTTTGTAAGTTTCGGCCTGGCACTTACTCTTTGTAAACGATTTTTTGGGTCCTGAACTTCCGAGCTGTTTTGAGGCCCTAAATGACACTTTTGGGAAAACATGAGGCAACATGGGTTATGGACCAATGTTTCTCACTCAAAATTTGTAGTCCTCGGATAGATGTTTAATGATATATTGAGCGCGTCGAAACGGAGATGGATGCCAAAGTTATGTCCACTGAGAAATTTAGAAACACCAATTTACCCAAACGGGGCCCCAGGTTTACGGCACTTCATCTCCTGGGGTTAGGATTTTGGAATTTTCATATTTTGTTATTTATCATATTAAATAGGCCTTCGAGCCTCATTGTAACACGGATGGGGGGTGCCGGGAGCGAGCCATCTCTTCTCGGAGATAAGCGCTACAGTGCCTAGCTCTGTTTCATCTCCATCATGTCTTCATTGTAACACGGTTCGGGCGATGGTGTGACACATCTCTTCTCAAAGATAAGCATTTCAAGGTACCTAGCTCATCTATTTTCCATTATATGCCTTAATGGAGGCACATTGTTGAGTGCTAAAATGTGCCATCTAAAAAACTCCTGTTATCCCACATTAATTATCGGCCAAGGAAAGTCCTCTTATTTCAGAGTGTACACGGTATGTTACGCTATAATCCTAGAAAATAATTTTTTCTTAAAATATAGTATAGATCTTTCAAATACAAGAGTAAACGAGATCTTTGAAAAATGAAATCTAATTACAAAAATATGAAACTTAAGGTTATAAATCCAATCCTCACTCGAGAATCATGATCGAGGATGCGGTAGTAATAACTCTTTCCTCGGCAATGATGTAAATGAAATAAAACATAACAAGATCCTCAATCTAAGAACTTAGAAAATAATAGCCAATGTTCTTTGCGATTTTTGATCTTACACTCCCACACTAAAAAAATAGTGGAAATGATAGGCTGAATTAAATTATGATGTTGAAATGGAAATGGAATAAACAAGCTCAGCATAGCTATTCTAAAGCAAAACCAATCACTTGCAAAAAGGAATAAGCAGTAAACTAGTTAGCGAAATGAACAACAAATCTATTTACTAGAAAAGAGAAGCAAATGGAAATGAACGGTAATCGGAAATGAGCAAACAATGGAAATGAACAACAAATTCTATCTAATAGAAATGAAAAAGAAAACATATTTAATAGAGATGAACAACCATCTGGAATGAACAACATAACAATGTAAATTGTAAAGAATAGTAATCTTGTTATGGTGGAAAGAAACAACGATGCGGTTGATCAAAACATGTAATAAAATGAATTTATGGAATATTGAAACAAATCTAACAAATAGGAAACTATAAAAATGTGATTAAAAGAAACAAATGTTAAATCTGATCACTCACGTACGCTAAGAATCCAGTATATAATACAAACTGACGAAATTTTTGAGAGGTTGGGCCCTTAGCCACCGGTGAGCCTTTGCTAAGTTATTTGATCAAATAATGGAATAGAAACCAAATTTATGTATTAATCATGTATAAAAGTTGAAAAATCATACTTTGTTTTAATTAACAAAGTGGAGTAGACAATTTTAGAAAATTACAAAAGGAAATATCTCCCAATACCTTGCTTCTTTGATCTCTTGTTTCTCATTTAAATACACATAGCGAAGAGAGAGATTCTGATAGAGATAATTACAAAATGATTCTCATAACAAATTTGGATTTTCTTCATAGATTGGTTAGCGAGATCATATCTGGAGTATATTTCCATAAATCATTCAATAGGGAACAAGTCGAATTTGGTGTTACGATTGACATCATTTGGAAGATGACGCAACGGTGAATCTAGGAAAATCGTTCTCGGAGAGCCATCCATTTCTCCTCTTAATATGAACCGAATTTGGGCAAACCATTCATTACTAAATTTAATTCGGTCTTAGTTAAATTAAAAACCATGTTTCAAAGTTTCCATATTCTTCTCCATTTGCCAAGATGTCACTTGTAAGCTGTCACTTCTTATTCTAGCGAATTTATGAGTCGAGATATTGAATGATGGTGGAATGGAAATGCAACGATACGGAAAATATCTTGGAGGCTAAAATGGTGAGTGATGTTACAAAATGTATTAATAAACCATCATTAGTAGAGTATACATAATAATAATTAATTTAACTAATAATAAAGGATAGGGAAATAATATTTATCCATAAGAGTATAAATAGTTATAAAATGGAATTATATGATCGCCATCATAAATGACGTGATAAAAATGGTAGAAATGGAGGAAATAGGTATTAAAAAGTGATACATGTGTACAACCAAACTGGCCCAACATACCCCAAGGCTGGAATATATTGTGTCCTCATGCGACCCAGAACTTAATATATTGCATGTCCTCATGCACCCAAAGACAAAACCCAAGTGTTAACCGAAGCAAAAAAAAAAAAAATATTGTTCATCCCAACTCATGAAATGGATGGAACAAATGAATTTTCCTCAAATAATGAATATTCAATTTTAGAAATCTTGGTGAAGGTGTAACAATTTTACGGTTTGACGTTAAATTATATGTATATGAAGTTGTGAGAAAAAATATGATATAAGTAACAACAAACTTCATTAACCATTTTATAAAAAAATCGGATCATTTTTATGCACGGATCATGAGATATAAAAAAATGGGCTGTAGGCGATAGTACATAATTTCGAAATTTTATGAACTAATTTATTAAGTATACGGGTTTATTATTTTAATGATGCATCTTTGTTATCCAAAATACTTGAGTCAGTTCATAGTTTTAAAGATAACTGAAATCAATTTCTACTTGATGTATAAAAATGAAATTGTATGCCTTAAACGAGAAAAGAAAGTAGAAAACATCCATCATGTAGAGCAATTCCTCCCCCAAACTAAAGAATTAGCATGTCCTCATACGATACTAGAAAAGAAAAGAGAGGTGGTTGCTGCAAATACATTGAATTCTAATGGCAGGTGTAAAAAAACATGGAATGAAATTGTTGAGAATGAATAAGAATACTTGATGGATGACAAAATATTAACGACATGGTCATAAAGAAGAAATGAAGGAAAGCAACACTCCCCAAGCTGAAAGATGATATGTCTGCGAAAAATGGAAGTGGTAAGGTAATAGAATGAATGATGATAAATATTAACAAATGGTTTTCATGAAATTCTCCTAAATTTGTAATAAATCGATTATGCTATTTGTAGTGTTACATCCAAAAAAATTCGAATGAAATTTAGGGACTCGGAAGTGTTGAATTTGATGTGAGGTGAAATGAATCTTGAAAGTAATTGCAAAGGTGGAAATAATGCAAGCACATCATGTCTAAATAATTGTGTGTGGTCGCGAGTTTCACGAGCCTTTCTTTGTTAGTTGCAATAGTGTGGTCGTCATGGGAATAGAATTCCCCCCATACTTGTTTTTTCTGTTGTAAAACAAATGCGATTACACATGCAATTTTCTTGAATCCACGGTGTTAATTTTGAGGTAACGGATAATACCGTATGCCAAAATTTCAATCGAAAAAAAATGCCTTGAAAATGTAGTATGAATATTGGGATTCGACCCACATACGGTTTATATTTAAAAACTTGTACGTACCCCCACACGAAAGATGATAGGTCGCCCTCGGCAGAGCAAATGAAGAAAGCGACGTCTTTGCCTGAAAACAATTGTACAACATGAAAAGGCATACATACTTATGATATGATCAAAAAATTATCGCATTCTGAAATCAAAGCACATTTTTTAAAATCGTGAGTAGATATGAAATGTTTAATGTAATGATTTGAAAATAAGGGAAAATTGACGGTGACGTGAAAAAAGTACTTATGCGGTCGTTATCCACATATTAAACCATTTATGATCGATTTATAAATAAATTTCATGCATAAAAGGTTCCGAACAAAGGGGTTAGGAGCATACTCTCATTTGATATTAGATAAAGATATAAGAAAAAGGTTTATCATTACTATTGATTTGTGAAAAATATGACTCCAATACCATCAATAGAGCTCTGTTGCCCACAGGTGTCTATAACCTTGATAAAGTTGCTTTCTCACCCTTGGAACCATTATCCTTTAGTTATGCCTAGGGAAGTGTTGTGTGATGTCACGATGGAGGCCACTGTGCTGGCTTGGGAACCAGATGAATGACAATGCTATTCACCAGGGAGGAGTGAAAGGTGGGCAGGACGGCTCGTGATGAGACCTCATGTTCCAAAGACTTTTTATTTTTCTGAGTTGTCCATTGGATCATATCCCTGGTCTGGTGGCCATAATGAGAATGCCACTTCACTGCTCCCTTATGATCATGGTAGGTTGGCTCTTGATGAGACCCCCTATCCTCCATCTGCCATATCATAGAATTGTTAGTAATCATATAGAGATTTTTTTTTCTTCTTTTTTCATGTAGCACTTCCCTATTTATGTATAGAGGATGGCTCAACACTCCTTAAGAGTAGGGATGGTGGAAGAAGTCTGAACATCTCAATAGAGAAAGTGTGCCCTTATTCTTATTTAATAAATAAAAATCAAAGAGAGTTATGAAGATTTAGGGAAGAACCAACATGATAAAGATAATCAATCATATTAATTTTAGTGAAAATAAAGACAACAAAGTGATATAGATGGTTGTGTCATTTCCTTTTCTTATCACTACAAAACAATTTATTAAAAATTATAATTTCTCTTGATTTGCTGATTCCAGTAACCTCTAATTTTTGTGTCCTTGCATAAATTGTGTCTTTGCCTTTAAAAGAGTCATGAAGAATTCACCAAAATCTTCAAAATGTTGTTCAAAAACAAGAAAAATGTACTCAAAAAGTGATGTTCCTTAGATGGAACAACTGTTGTTCCTTAAGAGGAACAACAAAAACAATCTGCGAAAATGTTGTTCCTTTTGAAAGGGACAACAGAAACAATCGGCAAAAAAACATGTTGTTCCTTTCAAAAGGAACAACAAAAAAACAAGCAGGAAAAATGCTGTTCTTTTGGAAAGGAACAGCAAAAACAGGCGGCAAAAGTGTTGTTCCTTTTGAAAGGAACATAAAAAAGAAACACATAGACGCGCTGTTCTTTCAAAGGAACGACTGTTGTTTCTTAAGAGGAACAAAAAACAAATATAAGCACGCAAAGTTGTTGTTCCTTAAGAGGAACAACATGAAAAATAAAGGCACACAAAAAGTGTTGTTCCCAACAACAAAGAAAATGCACGCAGAAATTGGTGTAGGGAACAGCAAAGGAAAAAAATAGAGGAAAGAACAAAATTAATGTATAATCTATTATCAAGCATATCCAATCAAATAGAAAGGAAAATTTATGTACAGGTTTGAAGAAAAAGTAATTTTTTTACTGAATTGGTGCTGTCGAAGAATTGCCTCCTGAAACTTGCATGGTGGGGTCCTTATTGTTCAATTGCCAATGAAGTGGAAACTACAATTTGAAGGGATCAACACCTGAAACACAAAAACGTAAAAGAAATCAGAAAAGAAACAACACTTTATTAAGTTACAACAGCTGTGATGTTATTTCCTAAGGGAATATCAATCTATTAATGGAAAAAAAAAATGATCTTTTTGAAAAATGTTTTGGCAGCAGTGACATGAATCTTCAAATGGAAACCAATTCTTTATTTCTTCTTGTTATGAATCTATTAGGTAATTAACTGAATGAAATGCCCTTGTTTCACTAAAATTTATTTCAAGAATCGCTCATCCATAAATTGACCTTCTTTGTTCTACTAAGATCTGCAAAAAAATGAGTGTCTACCTGCAATAAAACATTAAATCATGGAGAAAGAGAGGTGTACGGGCTCCCCTAATCCAATAATTATGCACAAAACTAACAAGTAGTTACTTTGTAAAACAAATCCACAGACAAAGTAAAATTAATTTATTACCTGCGGGAGAGCAGTGGCCAATCATGCTAACCAACAGTGTTTCAATTATAAATTCTTTGTTTTTCGTCCGATTTGAGTGATTCCAAAGTGAATTCAGAGATATGTCTTTAATAGAAACAGGTTTTAAAAATTTCATGTAATGGTATTTTAAATTTGCTTAGAACAACCTGCATAATAGAGTCATTTTCAATTTTCCAGCTCAGACCAACAGTTGATATTTCAAGCATAAATTATTCGTTTGACAACGGATTAAGCTGAATCAAATTGGAGATTAAAATAGATTCATCTATCTATCTGTAATAGAAACAGGTTTTGAAAAAAAGAAGAATTGATGGGTCAAATACGCTAGTGAACAACCGAGAAAACAGAGTTTCAAGAGTGCTGATTTATGATAAGCAGTAAGTATTTTGGTCATAAATTCTTCATATGATATCAAAATAGAGTGATTCAAATTACGTTGTAAACTAGATTCATAGAGGAATCTACCATAGAAAAATGTTTTAAAAATATAATCATTTAGGCCTCCAAAAACTGACTGTCCCAACTCTGTTCCTGAGCTGCGTACTAGAATCCCTGTCAACGTTTTGGTTCTAAATTTTTCATTTCAAATCCAAATGGAGTGATTCAAATTGGGTTGGAAAGTAGAAATTAAGGGCTACTTATGTTAGAAACAAGTTTTAAAAATATTCACTTTTGGTCCCCCAAAACATGACTGTCTCAACTCTGTTTTCAGAAATTTGATCAAGTCTACAAGCCAAAAAAATGATATTCAAACAATTTTTCCATATTGGTGATAAAAATGAATACGAGTGTTTGTAGAATTTTTAATTTCAATATAATGCATCTACATACATAAATAAATTAAAATATTTATCACTGATGTTGATTTCCACGGCGTGTTGCAACACTTTTTTTTTATTTTTTATTTTTATTTTTTATTTAAATGTGTTTGTTTTATTTCCTTATTTATTTTATTTTCTACACTAGCCTACTCTGAATTGGAAAATTAATATGATTACGTATAAGAGTATTTCCAGTGGAGCCATTTCCGAAATAAGGCCTCTAGTATGTACATACCCAAATTTGAAAAATGCATGGTGATAAATAGTAGGGTATGAGAAGCCAACTTCCCTTGAAAAGATGGTGCCAAAAATTGTTGAAGTATGGAATGATGCTGCAAACAAATGGAGTGAAACCAATCTTCAATGTATCCCTTACTTTCTTGATTTCCCATAGCCATCGTATCATGAAGTTTTTGAGCTTTTAAAATGGTTTGCTGGTGCAAACTAGAAGAAACCTCATTTTCTTTCATAACTTCTACAATTTTTGGATTGGATACATTCTGAGTCTCAGTGTAAGTTTTCTCCAATGGTGCATGTGAGATAGAATGGGTGGGAAGGGTTGGTGAATTTTGCAGTTCAACACTGTAAGCATGTTGTACTGGTTTATTATGGTGAGGGTGTGGAATGAGTTGAGCAGGAGATTTTGTAGGGAATGGAGCCTCTTGATGATGTAGTTGATTGGGTTGAGTGGATGATTTTGATAGGCAAACAAGGTATTGTGGAAGAGCTGGAAGATGTGTTTGTGCTACAAGATGAGGGAGAGTAGTCATACAATCATAAGATGAACCATCCCAATCTTGTAGATAAGATTGGTGGTGGTTATATTGAGATTGGCATGGCTGCCTTAACATATGAGTATTCCATAATGGATTATGCAAGTAAAAGAATGGAGAGGAAGTGTTTTGAACCATACATGTAGGCCACGATTTCGATGGTTTTGACCTTGTTGCAGCTTCCCCATATTTTTGATATGCTACTTCCAAATTAGATAAGGAAGAGTGAGTATCTATGGGATGCTCCTTTTGGTAATGAGGGCAAAACACTTCATCAAATTCTTGATTTCTCTGAACCTGCAAAACATTCAATTGTGAATTTAGAGAGCTAATAAAATCATATTTAAAATTTTCAAATAAAACCTTGATTTCAGCTCTTATGTCTCTTGTTCTTGTAGTAAATTTGGAAAAGAAAGAAGAAACTTCTCTAGAATTCTTACCAGCCTTGGAAATTCCTCTTGAATACCTTATGCACAATTCACAAACATCATCATATGATAACTGAAAAACATCACCTTTTCCTATCATATTTAAGAGTTCTAAAAAATCATCTTTGATTCCTTTAAGAAGAAGTGTTTTCAAGATCTCTTTTTCCAAATTCTTATGCTTTGATTTTTGAAGGTTGTATCGAAATCGCTCTACATAGTCCTCCAAGCTTTCATCTTCCCTTTGTGTCATACCAAAAATATCTTCATTGGATTTGCAATAGTCTTGGTACTTCTTCAAGAATATGTTCTTCATGTCCTCCCATGTTTGGATGCAGTTTCCACCTAGGCTCATGAACCATCGGAGAGCTGCTCCTTTTAAAGTAAGAGGAAACACTTTCAACCTTTGATCATTAGTACAATAATCATATCCTCTACAAAGTATTTCAAACTCAAATAAGAATGTATCTGGATCTTCATTTGTCAAACCATAAAAATTTGGTAGAGACAATGGGGGAATTATGTGCATTTGTGTCACTCCTCCTAGATCTTTGATATGGAATTCAAAAGTTGCAATGTGAGCCATTTCTTACCATAATAGAAGATGTTCTTCATGTGTTTCTTTGAGGATCCTCCTTCAAATGTTCCTGTCAACTGGTTAGTGAAATGGGTGGTGCTTACATCACCACTCGAGTGGAATTACAAGATTTTTTCAAAAATTCTACCTCTAAAATTCAAAAAAACGCAAGCATTCATTCCTACCTTAAGCTTTCACTTAATTCTGCTATGAAGCGGGCCAGTGAACAAGTGTGTTCCTTGCTCGGTGCGAAGGTTCTTACCTTCCATCTTTAATACCCAATTCTTCCCAAACAGAAAAAATCAAATATGCATCACTCTTTTTAAATGGCATACACTCTCCCTGGAAATGACGCCAAAATGTTGAGGTATTAAAGGTATATTTTTAACACCTATTTATCCTACATTAATTATCAATCCAGGTGCGACTTTTTATCTTAAGAGTGTACTCTGTCTGAGGTTGCAATTCAATCTAAGAGTAATTCTTTGCAATATGTAGTACAGTGCTCTAAACACAAGAGTAAACGGATGTTTGGAAATGAAATCTAACTTACAATAACATGAACACAAATGCTCTAAAATCCAATCATTCACTCAGCAAAAATCAATCAAGGATATAATAGCAATAACTCATTCCTCTAGAAATTGATGCAATTGAAACCAATCTAAGAACAAGATAATCAACCTGGGAACGTGGGAGAAATAACCAGTATTCTCTACAGTTGATGATCCTGCTTTAAAGCAATTAAAAGGAAATAGAAATTGAGCTAAAGCTCCTAATAAAAGTAAACTAGGAAAACTCTTTAAAACCAAACTCTTTGCAATTAATCAACTGAAATGAACAACAGCTCTAGAATTGAACATAAATGTAAATGAACAGCAAACTGTAATCAAAGGAATTGAATAACAAATCCTATTTAATAAATCCGAACAACAAACTCTTAACTAATGGAATCAAATAACGAATCCTATTGAATAGAAAACTGTAATGAATATCAGTCAAACAGAACAACAAGTAGAATGAAACCATAATGGAAATAGAACAGCGAAGCTCTGTTAAGATATAACAAGATAAATTATACACAATTAAGATTCTTGTTAAATAATAAAAGAATAGCAACGTGATTTGTTAATATAACACACCGAAATAAGTAATGAACAATAAACCAGTTAACCTACAAACTGTAATGAAAACAAATACAAACTGTCACAATTTACCTATACTGAAAGGTAACGATGTCACAATCAAGGATCGGCCCAATGTAATGGGCCCGTAACCACTAGTGAACCGGGCTTTACTCAAGAGTATAGAAATGGAACAATCACTTTTCCTGTATTGACTGTATTGATAATCAGCAAATACACAAATGCTCATTTAATTTCAACAGAGTTAAGAAATTATAGAGTTACAAAGAGTGTTTAATCATAAATTGTCAATACATAATAAAGATGCTCTTTATAATCAGAAAGAGGAGAAATTAAATAGTAAATATGATCCCTCATAACAATATTGGATTTTCCCCAACAACTTGATTAGCAAGAAAAGATATTTCCATCAATCTTTCAACAGGAACAAGTTGAATTTGGATTTGCAGCTGAGATAATTTGGAAGACGGCCGCAACAGTAAATCTGCTCAAAGTACCTTCTGTTTCTCTCAATACAGGTCGAATTTGGGCAAACCATTCTTTGAATAAAGTTAATTCGGTCCGTTCTATACAAAACCCATGATTTTCCAGATTCTTCTCCATTTGCCTAGAATATCAACCGCAAAACTGTCACTTGTTATTTCAACGAATTTCTGAGTTGGAATATTGAATGATGTGTTGGAGATCAAATCTGCAATCTAGCAAATATCTTGGAGGCTAAAATGGTGAGTGCTATTAGAAAATATATTAATAAACCATCATTTGGTAAAAATTATGCATAAACATAATTAATTTATTAATAATAAAGGAGAGGAAATAATATTTATCCGCAAGAGCATAAATAGTTATAAAATGGAATTATATGATAAACCATGATAAATGGCGTGATAAAGAATGGTAGAAAAGGTATTAAAAAGTGATAATAATAATGAAAAACTAGCGGCCCCCCTTTTTGTGAGCCTCAATGTAACACGGTAGAGGGCACACTGCATACAACACATCTCTTCTCGAGATATGCACTACAGTGCCCTAGCATGTTTCCATTATGTTTGTAAGCTTATTCGGTCATTCATTTATTAATAAAAGAAGCATTATTTCTACTACATATCTTTTCTTATGGTTACATCACATGCAGTGATTCTTTGAAAAAAATCCGGATCAATGAGAAGAGATTAGAAATTAATGAGACAATCGATGAAAGATCTAAATATAAAATCTCAAGACAATTTCTTACCAAAGGTTTAACTCCTTTAGAAGATCTACTTGACTCCAACGATGTTGCTAGAAAACCCAAAATGGAACGATTAGATGCGACATTCAGAGGAATGTAACATAGGCACAAAAAATATGGCTTCAAATGATAAAAACATAAATACTTCTTGTTGGAAAAATATGTTGCTCTTTTTAAGGAATTCCAAGAGGTTTTTTCTTGGAGTTATGAGGACCTTAAAATCCTAACGGCACAACATACTTCCAACACCAAATCCCCCTATAAAATAAGATCAAAAGCCCTTTAAGAAAATTTAATAAGTATCGATCTCGTGTTGATGCCTTTGATAAAAAAGAAGTGAAAAGAATGTGCTGATACCTGAGATCATTGCACCAATCAATCAATCCGATTGGTTTTCTAACCTAGTTCAACAGAAAGAAAAACATGAGAGATTAGATTATGTGTTGACTTTAGAGAATCTAAAAAAAATATCCTTAAAAGATAATTACTGAATTTACCAAAAATGGATCATCATATACAAGGGTGGTTGGTTCTTCCCTGAAAGTTTCTTGTTAGATGGTTTTTCATGATACAACTAGATCTTAGTCCAACTAGAGGATCAACCTAAAACAACTTTTACTACTCCTTGGAGCACTTTTATGTATGTAAAAATTCCTTTTGGTTTAATGAATGCGGGGAAACCTTTCAAGAATCTATGGATACTCCAGCGCTAGAAATTCTTGAATTCTTATTAATTTGCTTAGATGGCGTAGCTGTATTTCTAAGCGATTTCATGAACACTTGGATCATCTCGGACAAGTTTTTATAAAATACGAAGAAAGTTTGGAATTTCATTAAATCCTACGAAACCTTATTTGGATTAGAAGGCAAGTTACTAGGACACATAATATCAAAAGAAATCAGAATAGATCTGCGAGGATAGAATCAATTCTTAACTTGTCAGTCCACCAAGAAACATAAAATAGTTATAAGCCTTTCTAGGTAGATTAAATTTTTAAGAGATTTATATCCAACACGTACATGAATAATTAGAAAATTAAATAACATGCTCAAAAAGATTCGGCTCTTAAATGGACTATTGAGGCCAAACATTCATTGAATCATCAAACATGCCTTAACCAAAATCCGGTCCTTATGAAGTCTGACTTTAAAGGACTTCATCATTTTCATTTGCTTCGAGAACACACCATTGCTGCGGTTTTCTTGCAGAAAATGACCGAGTTATGAATAGCCCATAGATTTCCTTAGAAGAACACTTAGAGACACATCTTTGAAGTATAATATCATGGAGAAACAAGCCTTAGCTTTGGTAAAGGCTATCAAAGGGCTTCGGAGAGTTTAAATTCTCTATTCTCACAGTACTATAAGCCCAAATGTTGTGGTAGAAAGACATTCTTACTCGGTAGATGCAGTGGAAGAAGAGGTAAGTGGATTTCCACTATCTTAGAATATGACATGAAGATAAAACCCACAAAGTTAATAAAAGGTCAAAGTTTAGCCAAACTCACGGTTGAATCAAAGTGTAATGCCTAGAACATAAATTTTGTGC
Organism: Pinus albicaulis; assembly: GCA_034641835.2. Lineage (NCBI taxonomy): Eukaryota > Viridiplantae > Streptophyta > Pinopsida > Pinales > Pinaceae > Pinus > Pinus albicaulis. The sequence goes on from JAXQQM020086121.1 coordinate 24,063, forward strand.
CCAAGTACATGATCGGGAAGAGATGGCGGCTAGCAGAAGAGTTCGGGTACAACCTTTTTAGACTCTGTAGTGTCTGAGATATTATATTTGTATTACTATGCTAGTATTCTCTTTGAACCTCAGAACCGACTGTTTTAAAGCAAGGCAATAAGATTTTGTATTCTAGAAAATGTACTTTTTTGGAGAGATCATAGTGGGATTTTATTAAATTTTTTGTGTTAAAGAATAAAATTTGAAAAAATATTAGAAGAATTTCATGGAGTTAATTGTGGAACTGCATCACAGGACTATTTATAGAGAAAATAATCGTAGTTTTTACTAGCCTACTTTGTTTGCTAATGTAAAATATATGTGACCTCGTGTCATAAGTGCCAAATCTTTGAGAATAAGGAAAACGTACCCTACCCTTAAAACCCATCTCTATTTGAAATACCATTTCAACAGTAGGGTCTCAACTTCATTGGAGAAATTTAGCCCCATCATCGGCCCAACATAAGTGGATTGAGACAAACACTAACTATTTTACTAAGTGGATTGAAGCCATACCCTCTAGGCAAGACCTACCAGAACACTTTCATTATCTCATTCCTAGAAAATGTGATCTTTCAAGGTGCAGTGTCCCAAAAATATAATCACTAACGATAATACGACGGCATTCAAATCGAAAAATATGATTGACTTTTTCCATAAATATACCATATTACTAGGCCACTCTCTTCATGTTACCCTTAGGGTAATGGTCTAGCTGAATCTTCAAATAAGAGCCTTGTACACATCATCAAAAATTTACTTGAAATGCTAAAGACTTGGAATAAGAAATTAGTCAATGCCTTATGGGCGGTCAGGCTTGCTGCAAAATCAGTGATGCCTCCCCTTGCCAGAAACTTATCTATGGAATGGATGTTGTTCTTTAATCCTCCCTAAGAGTACTAGTGATGAAGATTATCCAATAGTTACAAGTTGAAACAAATGACATTCAAGAAAGGATTAATCAAAATTTTCACTTGTAACAAACAAGGAATATGTTTATATAAGTCTCAGTCATCCGGGGGATAAGATCAAGAAATTTTTTGATAAAAGAGTAAAGAAGATGATTTCTACATTGAAGATAAAGTGTTGAAATGGGATTCAGAAGAAGAGAAGACAAAGGTAAACATGGAAAATTCGACTTTCTATGGAAAATACATTATGTCATTTATGGTTACAAGGTAACAATGCCTTCTTTCTAAAAGAAATATATGGCTCGAGAGATGTCGAAGGAGTAGTAAATGGCGAATGTTGAAAAATTACTAATCTCCTAAGTTAACACATAGTTAGTTTCATTTATCTTTGATCATTGTACATATACATTGAATATTTTAGATTGGATTGGATGTTTTCCTAACAAATTTTAAGCTCGAGTAGAAGGCTAATTCTTTGAAAGGTAAATATCATAAGTATGAATAATTGCAAAGATCATAAAATACTTACGGGATCACCACAATCAAATTCGAAACTGCGGCGGGTCTAAAATTTCTTGACATTTCACCGAAATGTCATCCCCAAGTGGAGCTGTTAGGGTCCTATAATAATAAGATTCATAATTTTTGGAATTATTTATGATAGTCTTGTAAATATGTACATACCTTTATTTCTACAAGTTGTTTCTATATTTTGAAAAATGAAAAATAATAAGAAAATAAAGAGGGTAAAAGTCCTAAAATAAAGATCAAGGACTTAGAAAAAGATAGACCCCAAAATAAAAAAAGAGATGAAAATAAGACACGAAAGTGAGAAATTAAAAATTGTCACACTATTTACTTTATTGCAAGAATAATTATTATGTGTAGATTGTCGATAATGCCATAATCCATGATCGGTTAAACGAGTTTAATCTTAACTTTTCATTCTTTAAACTTCATGTTTAGATAGAGAATAAAGATATGTCAAATGGTATAAACTTGAAAAATCAGTAGTTAAGATAGAGAATAAATAGGGCTTCGATAGTTTAATCGAGCCCCTTAGATGAAATAAGGTTAGGCTTAGATAGTTTTTATGCTTTTGAAAGAGAATGGATTTGGAGATTCAATATTAAATGCACCCATGAAAATGAAGTAAAAAATGTTAGAAATAAAGATGGGTAGGTAGAAATTAGTTGTGTGCAAACATGTAATAAAGCATCATCGGGCAAAAAATCCTAATTTCCCCTCCCCTACAATTGTTCGATTATTCTAAACTATCGGTTAAAAAGGCTCGGAGCATTTTATTTGACTTTTGTTCAAATAGGACACAAGGCTCGATGACTAATTAGTTAAAAATACGAATTCATAAAACCCATATTCATCATCATTTATCCTTCATTCACTGTCATAATCCCTTTTTTCTAAGTAAAAACCCATTTTTACTTAGTAAGAGTAAACCTAAATAACTAATTTCATTCCCTTTCAAAAAATCATTCATAAACCCTCAAAATGCATTTTATCACGAGTTAAAGTGTGAAGTAATACGATAAAGAAAAGCTATGTTTTTACACTTTAAATTAGAGTTAAAACATGTATTTTTATTCATTGTATACATTCTCCCTTTACTTTCATATTAATTTCTAATTTATTTATTAGATCCTTAATTACACCCAATAGTATAGTATTAAATCCCTTTTTATTTTAAATAAACCCACAAAACCTCTATTTTTTACGCTTAAACCAATGTCTTAAATATCCCATGTGATGAATTAATCCCCGCCCCTATCCCATTGCTTTAAACATATCCCCTATGACTAATCTCTGCCCCCTATATTTTTAAAACAAATGTCAAAAATGTTTGAAGAACTATGTAATAAAGGCCCACATATATATGATTTAAACATTGGTAAAGTATTTTAATTTAACATTTAAACCTTATACCTTCCGCATCATATAAAACCTACGGTTTTAAACTTTGTTTAAACACTTATTTCTAAGGTTTAAAACCCATACGCGCATGTCGCAAAACACATAGCATATAATATACCCCGGTCCACTTACCGAATCTAGATGCAACTTCACACAATCAATTTAGGCCATTAGCAAACGAACCCCGAATCCAACGGCGGAAACACCATATCACAAATAAACTTGCATAAAATTCCACAGTCTCATTTCTACGTGAAATAGGCGATATTACAACTTTCTCCCTCGTCCACGTGTGGTCAATTCTCATTGGATTGCCTTGGTTTCCTCCAAAACAACTTACCACCCAGTGTACCGCGATAATTGCTTGTGGTTTTGATCCTTTGAGCCCGAAAACCACCTTTTTTATGACATGACCACCATTTGTTACAGCGCTTGGAACAACTTTAATAAGCCTAAAAAACATTGGAAATGCATTCATTTCTATCTCTTTACGTGCGTAAACTTTGTACAAGCCACCACACGACTATAAAGCAATTTCCGCCATTTTTTGTACCAAAAGCTTTTAAATTTCAACTTGTTACCATCAAACATTACGGAGAGGATCTTTGCATTTATCGAAGAAATTGAAAAGACCTACATAAACTATTCAAAACCTTCAAAAACTGTCTTCAAAACCCGGTACACACATATATAGGTATTCTTCCAAAAAGTAAATCTTGTTTCAATTTGAAAAGACCTTTTTAAGAAAAAAAATCCACTCATAGCTTAAAATCACCCAAAGAACCCTATCAAAATGTCCAAAAAACGAGGCCAAACCCTCTCAAAATTTACGAAAAAACCTTGTTTATCTCTTTGAGCCCTATTTTAAACACCAAATTGAACCCAAAAACCTTCTCGGGTTATCCTAAGCCTCTTTTCCTAAATTCAAAATAATTTTTATCCCGATTATTCACTAAAAAAACTCAAGAAACCCTTGTTTCTTGTATTAAACTTGATAGAGATGCAGCAAAGGCCTATTGAAGTTGAAAATTGAAGAAAAATCAAGAAAGAGACCATACTTTGCCTATTTTTATCCAAGAGACCTCTTGCTAAAGTATAAATACTTCTTAAAAGCACATACAATCTTACTGAAGTAGTCCAAATGCCTAAAAATCGGTTTCTAGTAATCCACGAAGGTTCCAAAGTGCAAATCAACTCCAACCATGACTTCTAAGACTAGTATTGTTGTAAATCCTTTGAAACCCCCTATCAAAGACATTGAGCACATTCCATTAGTTGATATTGACTAAAAAATACTCAGTCCCAATTGTTCAATTGTCTGCTAGACAATTCATAATTGAAGCTATGAAAAATCCTTAGATAATGAAGAAGAAGTCCATATTTTGAAATCACACTTGCCCAAATATGTTGTTCCGATACTCATGCATGTCAAGAGGTCATTAGGTTATGTCAACATTATTATGTGCCTGGGTAGAGAGCCATAGTAAATGCCCGACAAAAGTGCCTTTTACCATTCTTTGTTGAATCCATTAACCGAATGCTACAAATCCAGCCTGATCCTTGTTGGGTGCTAAGCCCAATTGTCTTTAAAAACTCCTAATTTCCTCACATTAATTATTAACCATGGTAAGTCCTTTTGTCTCAAGTGTGTACAGTATGTGCAAGCTATTCATGCAAATTGTAATGCTAAATCCAATGGTTTAATATAGATGCAATCATAAATGCGAAGCTTAAAGAAAATGATCCACTAAATGTATAACCAAGAGCTGTGAATTCATTCTTAATTCAACCAATTAAAATGACAATCAACCAAGAGCACTAAGCATTATGAGAGCTCTTTTGGTGGATCTAGACTGTCGAACAAAAGGAAGCTAGTGGAAATAACGAGTTTATGCTTTAAGTAATCAAAGCCAATTCTTTTAACAAACAATCGATAGAATTGAAATGTGCACTCAAGGGAATAAATACGAGAAATCTAAACTATCAAGGTAATTCATTGTAAAGAAGAAAAACATAATATACTTACGATGAAATGGAAAAGTATAGCACTGCAAAGAACAACAACGAGATTCACGAGCCGGGCCTTAGCCACCAACGAACACTACTTAGTTACTCCCAAGGAACAATCGAATGAACAACAACGCAGTTACATATTTAATCGTGTAGTCATTACAATACAATTACGTCCTTGAGAACTATGTTATGTTCATTATCAAATACATAAATGAAAGGGCATGATACAATATGTGATACGATCTGAGTTACATTCTCCACTTTCTCCTATGTCTCCTTGTATGTCTTCATATTCTTCTTGTTTCTTTATAGCTAAGAAGAGGTAAATGCAATCCCTCCAAGATCGGGGGATCTTGAGGGATTCATAACAAATTGCTCTCTTTTAATAGTTGGTCATTCTCAGATTCGTCTTCTAAATTTGACTACCTTTAACGCACCTTCTTTTCCCTTGGTTATATCCTGTTTGCTCCTTTTTGGGAACAATTCTTGTTTTATCTATTATTTTCATCATAAAAGAAATGAGTATTAGTTTGGACGGTTAAACTATTTCATTCATTTTTTATTAAATCCATTCATGATATTATTATATTATGACACGAAAATGGATGGAGAAAGGAAAAAAAAGCCGGTCTTTGAGAGTAAATACATACCTATTGCAATGCTCAGCAATCCTCCAAGTAGTCCCTTTGTCCATAGAGGCCCTTACCAAGCTATATATTGGCCTATATTTTCCCAAAAGATTCTGATCTTCCAAACATTTATGCCTTTACATGTAAAAATTACTCAAATTAATCCTCCATATTCCCCTTCAAAATTTCAAGAGGGTTCAAGGCATGTGGTTTCCATGCATTCATTCATTCTAGGATATTTCACTAATGAATATACGGATGAATCCATTTAGTTTTCTTATCTACATTTACCCAAGATGATCTCATCTTGTTAATTTTTATTATGTCGGATATATTGCAAACAATATCCATGACCAATTGGTTAAATTTCCAATTGAGTGTTCAATTACACCGCCCTTCCTCTTTCATGTTCTTATATTTTCAAGTAGATAAATTTCCATTTGGTCTTCAAAAGCTTGATGTAGAAGGAATCCTCTTTCGGTTATTTTACGGACACTCTTTAATCGGGGAAAAGTCACAATTCACATATGCCAATTTTTCGAATTCATTCATCCATCCATTGATCAAAATATTAAAAAATACGGAAGAAACCAAGGATAAGTGATGAGATAAAGTATTTATTGTTTTCGGAGAAAAACAAGACTAGTGATTGGTACTTATGAAAAATTTATGCGAGATTAGAGTGTTTGGATCAATTTTTATACTATAAGTTTCCAAACATGTATCAATGAGAGTTTTTTCCTTGGAGTATATCGGGAAAATATTAAGCCTACGATTACATCAATTTCTTGGCGGCAAAGAAGAAAACAGAGTTCAAATTGAAGAATCAAGTAGGACCATTCATTTGCAATCATAGGGATGCGAGGCGAGAAGCGAAAGCTAAACAACTATTGTAGTATAGATTTGAAGAAATCTTTCTATTGGAAATATGATCCACAAGGGATTCTATGTAAAATGAGGTTAAATGTAAGTTAACACCCTTCATTCATCGAGACGAAACCGGACGAAAAATATTCCAATCGGAGGCGAGTGGACGAAGAGAATACTTTAGTAGATGTAGTGAAGAAAAAGTGATACTAGTCACACTTCCAAAGACTACTAATAAAATAGAGAAAATCACTAAAGGAGTAAGAAGAAAGGTACCTATGTTCTTTGAAACTACATTGAAACTAAGTTTCAAGTTAAGATACAACAAAAGGCCTAAGTTAAATTCGGTGGGTAAAAAAGAAAGTAACCATTAATGTTGAAAGAAACGGTCCCGGATACCAACACAAATGTTGCCACTTGTCATTATCAATGAGCCGATTCTTGAAAATCGGAATGAAAAAAATTAATAATGAAAATGCACGAGTTGATGAAAAAACAACGACGTATGGAAGCTTCATCCTCACGGATAGGCGAGGAGAAAGATCTATGTTTAGTCAATTTAGTGTCCCTAAATTGATAGCATAAATTATCGGCCAGGGGCTAATCGCCCAGGTGGAGTGTAGTTGCTATATGTGCCTAAGTATCCCTTTCCTTATTTAAGATTTGTTTTCAATGTTTTATTGATGTTTTTAGTTTTGTTATGTTTGATTCTTAGTATGCTATTCTATGCTAAGAAGATGAATTTAAATCCATGTCAAAAGGGAGAAAAAGGAAATCTTAACAAATGAATTAAAACGAGCTTATTTGCGAGTTATATTCCTAATTAGAAAATGATGAAAGAGCAGTCCTAATCCATGGATATTACAACTTTCAAATGATCATTCATGAAAATTAAAAATAACTCAAAACACTATAACTTAATATGATTCATTTAGTTAGAGATTTTTAGGATAGCTTGTGAAAGAAATTAAATTCTAATGCAATGAGGATCTTCCTAAAACATAAAGGAAATGTTAAAACAAATAGTAACTTAGAACATCACGGTGAAATATCATTCATATGATGAGGTTTCTTTGGAAGAGTTTGAAAAAATATTACTATAATGTAGTAAAGATCTCCTATGAAATCTTTGAAAAAACTTATGACATTACAACTAGATCTCTCCTTCATGAGTTAGGAAGGTTTGTTGGAAGAGTTTGTTGAAAGATTAGGAAAATGTGATAAGGATATTCTATAAAAAAAACAATCGATAACCCATAGTATTACAACTAAGTCTTATTCGTGATTTAAATTTTTATTGGAATAGCTTGAGAAGAAAATACATTTGTAATAAGATGAAGATCTTCTATCTAATTAGAACATAAAAATGCTAATAACTCCAAAATAGTACAACCAAATCTCATTCATATAGTAGTGATATATTGAAAGAGCTTGAGAAAAGAATAAGTGTAAGATAATGAAGATCTTCTTAATCTAAATGACGAGAAACTAAAATGCTAGTAACTCGAAATATTACAATTAAAACCCATTCATTTAATAGAGATATATTGGAAGAGCTTGAGAAAAGACTAGCGCGTAATATGTGAGGATATTTTATCTAAGAAAATTACATGAAACATAATGCTAAAAGATATAAGTTGAAAAGCCGGTCTAAGAAATGAAATATGACAAAAACGGAATTGAAAACTACTTATCTAGAAAGAATGTAAAGCCTCCTCGGAACGCGGGGGCCTACGCTATCAATTCAACAGTAATCCCGCTAACTCCTCAAGGTTGTATTGAACAACATCAAATTTTTACTCATACATTATCGAAATGCTCGAAAATAGAGTATCACGGTAATGATAAAATGTGTATCAAACTTGTTCCTCTCGGGACTAATGAGCTAGGTTTATATGCAATTACATAACTATCATTGAACAAAAGTAGGTACAAGTGTAGTTTTAAAGTTAAAATCAAAATAGAACTCTTTTTTAGGATTCTGGTGATTTGTTGTAAAGCAAATCGGGAGCCCTGAGCTACGTAGAAGACAACATGACTTTTTCTTTGACCACATACATAGGCACCTCCAGCTATTGATCAGTTCTCCTGGAAGGGAACGAATGATGTGGAAAAGATTTGGAATCCACCTATGTGTGCCTTTTCTCAGTTAGCAATTGTAACATACTTAAACACCAAAGCGAGCTACGGAATGCTTGACTAGCTACGAGAATGAGCACGTGCAGCTGGCTAAAATTGTTCAAAAATCATTAAGACAACAAAATCACAAAAGTACAATAAGTTAATCATTGTATACAGCATGATAATCTTGGTCATTCTCATTGAGTTTTAGTTTTATGAAATGATAAAGGAATGATGAAATGAAGTGGTTGTGAGAAGACAATTTTAAGAGCTCAACATACCCCACTTTGCAAAAATCTTGCATGTCCTCATGCAATATCATCAAAACTTTATTCCATTTTACTTTGATACTTCTACACGAACATATAGTCTCCTTTTTGCAGCTATTACATTAGTGATTCCATTCTAGGTTTCCTCATAGGTGATTTGAACCTAAGATCAATGAGTGCCCTATTCGGTTTCTTGTTTCTTTTCTTCAACTATTTTGCTTGCTTTATATAGTGCTTTCATTTGCGAGAGAAAGTGCTATTCATGCTACCCTTATTATTTTTGCTCTCTTAAAGATTTAATTTTCATTCTTGATATGGTTGTTAAATTATCTCCAATTCATAATTGTCTCTTCTGAATTTCTATTGGAGGTTCTGTGGATTGAGAGATCTTCCTTGATTTTACGAGGCCCTTTTTTCTAAGTGATTCCACATAGTCATAGAAATGTTGTTCTTGAGCTAGATCTATATTTGGGGTTCTTGTTAGGGTTTTCTTCATATCGGTGTAAAGGAATCTATCAACTAGAGATTGGATTGGAGTTTCTTCTTCTTCAATGTTTATGACCCCTATTTCCTTAATGCATGTCTTTTTCACCATGCCTTTAAGCCTAGAGCTTCTTCTCAGATTTAGGTGGATTTTCATCTTTTCTTGACATATTCACTTATTAATTTCTCCTTCCTTTTATTCTGTTGTTTCCTAATCTTTACCAATTTTTTGATTGCTTTTTCACTATCTTTGTGTTGATGTATCGAGGTTTGATCTTAACGGATTTAACAATTTCCCCCTCCTACTTCTTCTTCTGTGAGGTTTCTTCTTTAGATGATGTTTCTTAGTTCTTCAAAATGGTTTCTTAAGAGGAATTCATCATTTATCTCCTAATTTCTTCAAATGAAACTCAATTAATAATTTAATTAGGCCATGATGAAACAAGTAGTTTCTAGGGCTGAAGTCTTTTATGAAAATTAGAGCCATCCTTTCAAACTATTAAGCGAGGAATAAGGGTAAATTTATTTCATCCTCTAAAGAAATTCATCACGGTATAATATGATAGACATACAAGTGCCAAATCTACCCTCACGGAGTTATGAATTTTTGTAAAATCAACGACACATTCTCCATTTTTTTTTTTCAATTTTTGTCTTATGAATACCTTTTCTAAACAACTTGAAATGTCCATACGGTTTCTTTAGAATTTGTTTCTAGGTTTCATTATGGAACTCTTTGTTTTTAAACCAACATTCACCCTATTGTGGTAATTATTGGCTTCGGCTATGAATGTCTCTCAAAATCGATATTGAACTTAATATCCCCAAATTTCTACCTCACGATCCATCGAATGACCTAGCAAGTAACCCGTGACTTCTTTGTGGAATCCATTCAACTTCTTTACAAAGTTCAGCGAGCCAACTTTGCTATAATAATCCCTTAACATGAGGGTAGCCCTTCCTAAATATTTGGTCCCAATTCGCTCTTATCTCACAACAAGCCCCATTTCTCCCTCGATAAAAATTTCTTTCTTTCTTTGGCTTATATCCTTTATCTTTATTTACGATCTTATGTACGAAGAAAGAGTATCTATGGAAGGTTGTTTTTCCTAAATGACTTCTCATTTATGCGGATGAAAGGCGGCTACGAATGTGTGATGATGGATACGAATGGATGAATAAGGTAATGGTAAATCATGAAAATGATCGGGTTAAGAGTTTGATATGGGATAAAAAGACATCGAAGAGATTTCATAATGATTTTCAATTAGCCAATAAATGATATGATCTAAGAATTACATAAGTGGCCTAAAGCAGTCCTCATCTAAGTTATTTCCATTAATATTTTAATTAATGATGAAGTTTTATGGAGCGAGGATGTAAGGGATTTGTTCGAGGATTTTTATGATAGAGAAGAGGTCGATTCGAATGATAAAATAAATTTAGGGGAAATATGATTTAACCATATTATATATCTTTCATGTTTTGCTGTAATAATTTTCACACGATTTACCTTAGCCTTTTTTATTTTGATACTTTGTTGTGCTTGTCCTTCATCGAAAATATTGATCTTGTAAGCTCCATAATCTTCTTTGACTCATCCTTTGTTTATTGACAGGCTTTCGAAATTCGATTGGTGCGGAGCAAACTTGGCTATAGAACAAGTAGGCACCGCAAAATGTACACAGTAAAACTGCGAAATATGGAATGGAATGGAATGGAATGATCTTTGAGTATGGAATGGAATGAAATATGGATGAAGTGAAATATGGAATGGAATGTGATGGATCATGGAATATGGAGATGGAATAGTATGAAGTGAAGTATGAAAGATGAATCTTGACTTATGATTTTATGATACTTAATTGCGGAAAAATAATTATTTTTGAGAAATTAAAAGTGTCGGAGAATTATGATTTTCACCTTATACTTTTTGTATAAACATGCCAATAAATGATTAGTTTTCATGTTTATACTTTTATTTTTATTTTTATTTTTATTTATTTTTATTTTATTTTATTTTTTATATTTTTATTTATTTATTTATTCTCTCTTTTCTTTTTTTAAACAAATGATTGAAGAAAAATACAATTAAGCTAGTGAAGAAGGAATTCTTCTTCACTAACTTCATATCAATGTTATCTTGGAATTTATTGACAAATTCTTCTAAAAGTGGCTCACCATACAATTTGGAATGTGTGCTTGTTTACAAGAAAAGCAACCTTTCAACTATCTTGTCTGATTTTTTATTGCTCCATTTTCAAATATTTTCACAATTTCATATGGACCAAGCCAATGAGTTTGGAATTTACCTTGAAAATCCTTGAACTGAATCAAATAAGGGCCAGTCACCTTCTTTAAATTTCTTTTCTTTGATGTACTTATCATGCCATCTAGTCCTTTGATGTTGGACTATGCTTGTTCTCTGCTGCCCCGCATCTTGTGCAGTCTCATCCAATTCATTAATGTTGCTCAGTCTATGCTTTTGTGCTTCTATTATATCGGGAACCTATTTGAACTTCCATTTTGAAAGTTTGGATTTGAAACTCTATGTGTGAAAAAAGACTTGTTTTCCATAAGCAAGTTGATAAGGGAATTGTGACACATTATGTTTCTCATGTAGTTCTATAGGCCCATAAGGCTTCGAGGAAGAATTGCTGCCCAATCTCTTCTATGTAAATGAACAATCTTTGTCGGGCTCCAATGACCTTATTGGTAGATTCCACTTGGCCATTTTCTTGTGGATGGTAGGGAGTAGATTTCCTTTGTACGATTTTGTACTTCTCTACCATTTTCTCCTGCTCTTGATGTGAATTGAGCTCCTTGATTTGTAACAATTTCTCTTGGGACACCAAAACGAGTAAAAATATCCTCAAAAGAAAATTAACCACGAACAACGGTAGAAAAAAGTAATGGTTTGGCCTCTGCCATTTATTAACATAATCAACGCAAACTAATATATATTTCTTTTCTTTGATGGAGGATTAATAGGTCCTACAAATCCAAAGCCCATTTCTCAAAAGGTTCAATATGTACACGAGGTTGCGATGACATCTGCTGAAGGGAAGTTTTCCCTACCCTTTGGAAAATGTCACACCTACGACATAATCTTTAGCATATTTAAAGAGGGATGGCCAATAATATCAGGAGTGAAAGGATATTATAAGTTGTCCTCTTATCAAATAAAGTTTCCACCACAAGGTTCATCATGACATGCCTTAGAATCTAGGGCATCTCACATATTCTCCAACACATCTTCGATAATAAAAATCAGGACACATTTTATAACTCATTAGAGAAATCCATGAATATTTTGCCTTTGTCCCGAAAATGATTTTTATTTTATCATTCATAATTGAAGTAAATTTCCACCGAAACTAGATAATTTGCAATATCGGCAAACCGAGGGAGTTTGAGTAGTAATTACAAAGAATATTCATCTTAAAAAATTGATCTTCAACTCAAGTATTGTCTTTAATGTTTTGGAATCTAGATAGAAATCAGCTACTATGTTTCGTTTTCCGAGGCCTATCAGGAATGGTAATGTTAAATTCTTGTGAATATGCTCCATCTTGTGACTATTGCCATTAGTAATTGATTTTTTCATTAAATACCTAATTGCAAAGTGATACGTAGTAGGCAAAGGTTTCATAGCACATTATATAATGTCTAAATTTATTTATGGCATGAACAACGACTAATAAATTTTTTCGGTTACGGTATAATTTAACTACTGAAGGAGTCGAGAATTTTTACTTGTATAGTAGATGGCATAAGGAATTATGTCTTTTTTATCCACAACTCCTAAATACGTACGAGGCATCGCCCGAGATGTGAAAAGGTAATTTCCCGATTGGGTCCCTTAAAATAGGTGCTTCGAGAGACTTTTAATTCGGGGTTTCAAAGGCTAGCGGCGATCGGGATTCCAATTGATTACAGTCCTTAGTAAGTAGTTTGAAAAGTGGAGATGTTATCTTGGTGAATTTTTCTATAAATCTTCTTTGTAATATCATGTAAATCCTAGAAAAAATCCTAACATCTTTTTGACAACTTGGAACTAATAGTATAGAGATGACTTCAACTTTTGATTCATTAACTATAATCCCATCTCCACAAATATGATGTCTAAAAGACAATACCTTTAGTGAACATCATGAAACATTTCTCATGACTTAATGAAAGTTTTCCTCTTTGCATATTTTTTGAGCTTTTTCCAAGTTTTCTAGGGCTTCTTCCGTGTGTTTCCTTAAATGCCGTAAGGTCATCCATGTATACCTCTACACGGTCACATGTGTTAGATCTATGAAGATTCTAATACTACCCCTTGGAATGTTGCGGGTGCATTGCATAATCCAAAAGGTAATGCTTGGTAGGCATAGGTAACCACGGATAGGTAAATGTGTGGTTTTATCTTGATCCTCAAGTGCAACTTGAATTTGGTTGTGATATTGAAACCATCCAAAAATGAAAAGTACTTTTTTGCTGCTAATGTATCTAACACACGATCTATGAAAGATAAAGGAAAATGATCTTTAGAGTAGCTTTGTTAAATTCCTTGTATTCAATGCATACCCTTCATTTACCATTCTTCTTAGGTACAATCACCAAAGGAGAAACCAGGCTGTCTAAAATGGGATAAATAAGTTGACATTTAACAATTTATGCAACTTTTCTTTAACAATCTCTCCTAAGGTTTGGTTTCATCCTTCTACGAGGTTGTCTGATTGGTTTACAATTTTCCTCTGTAGATATGATGAGTGCAAGTCTTAGGGTTTATCCCTTTCATATCGAGTGTACTCCCATGCATATACGGAGGAGTGTCTCTATAATATTTTGACTAGCTTTTCTTGTTGAAATTTCTCTATGTTTTTGTTTATGTTTAAGGTTTTTCTTGGGGAAAATTTCAATTGTAGAGCGCCAAATTCTTCCATGGGTAAGAGACATTTTTTCTTGATGAAAGAACTGATGTTGGATTCTTCTGAAATTTTTCATGTTTGTATGTATAGAAGAAGATTCACTGATTTTCCACAGCATTCAAAATGCGACTATCTTCACTAATTTACGGAAATAGTGAAGAGAGGTTATATATCTTCTTTATCATCAATCCATTGAGTACCATCTAATTGTGATTGTTCTTGTGGAGGATACAGTGGTGTAGTTTGAAATTCCATCGAAGATGTACATATCACGGATCTACAATGACAAAGCATCGATTTGTAGCTAACCAAAAGTCTTCCTAATATAATAGGATGTCCTCCTGGATCATTTTAGGAGTTAAGGTCATGAAATCCACAGGGTCTCCCAAGAATATAAGGACAACGGAATGTCTTCTAATACCCATCTAGTTTGATTACGGATCTATGCAACTGGTGTGGTAGTGTGGGTGTAAAAGAAGATTAGGAAGTTTTAGTTTTTTCCATGATTTTCTACTCATGATATTGATTGCTGCTCTAGATCAATAAGTGTGTTTGGAATTTCTATTCAACGATATGTATTTTAACAACTAGATTTGGGATCTAGATATTTTGGAATATGCACTTGATATTTCCATCATTATGTCTACTATTTTTTCCCTACTAGTTGTATTTTCTTTATCTCTTTTATTTCTTTTCCTATTTTTTTCATACTCAACCTCTTTTATTTTCTTTGCTAGAATTGGGATTTCATTGATGGCCTATAATAATGGAATCTTAATAAAAAAATTTCTTAACTCATCTTGGAAATCATAGTTAAGGCATCATAATTTGTTTCTCTACACCTTTATCAATTTGTAATCTCGGAAAACGAGGTGTAGTAGTAGATGTTGATGGTTGTTCTAACATAGGAGGTTGAAATTATTGGTTCTTTCTGTTTTGATTTTTCAATTTTTTCGTTTTGAATAGATGTTCTTCCCCCAAGACTTTTATTTACCCGTAGAGAATCTTCCTCAGAATTATTTTTCTCTTGTATAATTATAGAAGGTTTCTTCTTTTCAAGTATTCTTCCAGACCTAAGTTGAACATCATTAAGATCTAAAGGAGTAATCAAATAGGTTGGAAATTGTTGACCTTCTATCATATATGTATTTTGAGGATTTTTATTGTTGGGGTTTGGTATAGGCTGGGCAGGCAATTGATTTTCTTTTTGAGGAATGGTAACGGAAGTGGTTGATTTTGATTTTTTTCCGATGTTGTGGACTCTGTTGAGGATTTTGTTGTGGGGGAAAGTTTGATGTTGTTGAATATGAGGGATAAGAAGGTGGATATTGATAATACTGGGAGAACCTTCCATATGGATTTTGTGTTCCTTGTGCCCAATGTTGAGATTGATTTTGGAATTGGGGCCAAGGTTGTTGCCAAGATTTCCAATTTGGTGGGGGTTGATTGTGCATTTGATTATTAAACCCTTGTGTCCGAGATCCCTGCCAAGGTCTTCTAGAGACAAATTTAAGAGATTCTATGAAATTGTGGGTGTTTCTTCTTGAAAGACTGCCCTAAGACCAGGGAGTGAAGGAAAACTCTTGGTCTCATGTTTTTCTGAACAAATTGCACAAGTCTCTATTACTTTTTCATCTAAAGGACACTCTCGCAAGGCATGCTTCTTCCTACATTTGGGACAAAAGATTGCTAAGGCATCAGTTTCAGCTTTTTTCTTGTTTTGTAAATTAAGGGTGTCTATTTGTTCACTAAGACTCCCTAGAATCTCAGATTTGAATTCATCAAGCATATTACCTATTTCTTCCCTACTTACTGTTCCAGCTGCAGATTTACTTGCCCTTGCAAGAGTAGGGTCTCTTGGTCCTTTTAAAGTTTTAGATTTTCCTCTTGAAAGATTGATACATAACTCAGCTATATCAAGTAATGGAAGCTGAGATATGTCCCCTTTTCCCATCATATTGAGGATATCTATCCATTCATCCCTAATTGTTTTCAACAAGAGAGCTTTCAAAGTTTCTTGATCTAGGTTTTCCATTTTTTCCCTCTTGATGTTATAATTGAATCTTTCCAACAAATCTTCCAGATTTTCATCCTCTTTTTGCATCATCTTGAACACTTCTTCCTTATGATTGACTGGTATACAGTAATCCAGGTATCTATCTAGAAATGCTCTCCTCATTTCATCCCATGTCCTAATAGACCTAGTGATTAAACTCATAAACCATTTTAATGCTGCTCCTTTCAATGTTGAAGGGAACAGTTTAAGTTTCTGAGCATCTTGTAGATAATCATAGGTTCTACATAGAACTTCAAATTCAAATAAGAAGGTTTCAGGATCCTCACTTTTTAGTCCATGAAAGTTTGGAAGAACAGAAGGTGAGATATTTTTCATAGTTGCATTAGTCTCTTCATCTACTATAGGGAAACCAAAAGGACTTCTAGTTCCCCTTCTACCTCTTCCTCCTTCTGCATTTCCTCTTCCTCCTTCTACATTTCCTCTACCTCTTCCTCTATCTCCTCCTCTTCCTCTACCTCCTCCAAATAGTGTATGTTCTCCATTAAAGACTTCTCCTTCCCCTTCTTCTGCCATGATAGGCTCTTCTGAACTGAGATAGGGTTCAGTTGGAAGAGCTAGTTGTTCTGCTGGTTCTTCTATTAAGGGTATATTGAAGAAATAATCCTCTTCTTCCTCTTCACTAGGGATTTGTAATTATTCTGCTGGAATATATTCCCCTGTGGAAGTGAAAAAGGTTATCCCTTCTGTAGGAGTCCTTGGATCTTCTTCCTCTAGAATTGCTTCAGTGGATGAAGTGGGGGATCTTCCTGATGGGATATCTGATCTTGAGACTTCTGAAAGCCTATGACCAGTATAGTATGGAATGTGAGTTTGGGTTGGAGGTGTGCTACTTCTTGGTCTAGGTGGAGTGAGTGGAGTTGTGGGAATTAAACTTCTGCCTCTTACAAATCTACCCCTAGAATCTCTTTCTCTACGCATATCATTGTTTTTGGGAAATAGGAAATAAGGCTACCTAGTTATACCTCCCCGGAAATGGTGCCAAAATATTTAGTCAATTCAGTTTCTTGAATTGATAGCATAAATTATCGACCAGGGCTTGTGAACTGATGAGGTATAGTTGCACTATATGTGCCTAAATATCCTTATTCTTATTTCATTGGTTTCAATATTTTGTTTATGTTTTTGAGTTTTGTTATGTTTAGATTTTAGTATGCTAATCTATGTTTAAAAGAATGACATCAAATCTATGATAGAAAGGAAAGACAAGAGAACCTTAGACTCAAAACAGAGTGTAATTGTAAATTATGTTCCTAATGATGAAAAACAGAGCATTCTAATCCATGGATGTCCTAGCTTCCAAATAAACATGAAATGTAACTCAAGACATTATAATTCAACCTAATCCTTTTGGTTAGAAGTTTGTTGGAATAGTTTGTAGAAGAGATTGAACTCCAATGTGATGAGGGTCTTTCTAAAAATAGATAATAACTTAGAATATTGTAGTGCAATCCTGTTCATATATTAGAGATATTATGGAACAGCTTGAGAAGATAATTGCTACAATATGCTAAGGATCTCCTATGAATATTTTAAACTTCTTATGTCACCACAGCTAGTTCTCATTCGTCAGTTAGAGATTTTTTGGAATAGTTCATTGAAAGAGACTAGATATAACGAAATAAGAATCTTCTAAACAACAAGTAACCCATAGTATTACAATTAGATCTTTTCTGTGATTTAGAGATTTGTTGGAACAGTTTTGAGAAAGGACTATTTGTAACAATATGAGGATCTTCTATCTAATTACAGAGTAGGAAATACAACCTAATTAGCTTATCATCATACAACCAAATCTCATTCAGTCAATAGTGATATGTTGGAAAAGCCTTTTAAGAAAAAGAGTGGCTATAGGATAATGAGAATTTAAATGACAAAAACTAAAGTGCTGGTAACTCAAGATGTCACAATTAAATCCATTCAATGAATAGAGATATATTGAAAAACTTTAAGAAATGACTAAATATAACATCATGAGGATCTGTTAGTTGAACAAACAAAATAAGACATGATACTAAAAGATATAAACTCAGAAAATTGTCTAAGTAAGAAATGTAACAACACAGATTTAAAAGTTACTTATCTATAAAGCATGTGGAAGTCTCCTTAGATAGCAAGGGCCCTCTGCTATCAAGTTAGCATGAAAATATTTAACTCCTTAAGTTTTTCTTCAACACAACATCAAATTTATGCTTCTTCTTATTATCAAAAATACTTCGAAACAGAGTATTACAGTATTGGCAAATAAAAGTTAACTTGTTTCCTCGGTCTCACCGAGCTAAATTTATAGGAAATTACATAACTGTTATTGAATGAAAGTAGGCACAGGTGTATTCCAAAGTCAAAATCAAACTAAAATTCTTTGCTAGGACTTGTGATTTGCTGAAAGCAAATCGAGAGTCCTTATCCTTATAGAAATCTGCTTCTTGGACTCTTGGTTTGACCACGTGCACAAGCATCTCCAGATTTTGATTCAGCCTTCGTGGATGACAAGGAACAATGTAGGAAACATTTAGAATCTAACCATATACTCCTTTTCTTTATATGACACTTGTAGTATGTTCAAACACCAAAATGGCTACGGAATGTGTAACTAGCTACAGAATGACTACATTCTGTAGCTAAAACTGCTCAGAAATCATTAAGACAACAAAACCACAAAAGTACAACAAGTTAGTCATTGCATGTATTCCTTAAGTGATTTTAATCATTCTTATTGATCTTTTAGGTATATGAATGACAAAAGGAATGATAAGATAAAGTGGAATTTGGCAAAGGAGAAGACACTTTTAGGGCTCAACTATCAAGTTAAAGAATGAAGAAATCGAAAACAATATCTACTCCCAATATCTGAAACAAACACCAAGTGTGCAAAACATACTTTTGTCTGCCTTTGATTATTCAAACAAAAAGTTAATCATGTCAGTATTTCATCCTACAGTCAAATCCCCAAAGACAGTGGCAGATTATAAGAAGGTTGATTTGGAAGTCCAAACAGAAAAAATTCATGCTCTTGATCAGATTGAATTCCATAGACATACTTCAGAAATTATGTACTCTATTGTTACAACTAAATCCATGAGTGCTCAGAAACTCCATAACACCATCTCAAATATGAAAGATCAAATGAAATTGGACAAAGCATCCTTGTATGCTAAGAACTAAGAATCAAATCTTTGGAAGAATTGGTCATACAGATTGGATTTGACCTAGCAAATGTCAAGGCAGCAGAACAATTAATAAAGAAAAAGAATGAGGATATTGCAGCTTTGAGGAAATAGCTTAAACTTCCTCAAAGTGAACATCCTCAAACCAAGGAAATAATAGAAGGACAAAATGATAAATATGATATGATGAACATAATATTTCAGCTTACAGCACAGATAAAAGAAATGGAGATTCATATGGACAAGCTTGTCCAGGAAAAAGAAACACACAAAACACAGGAAGCACCTACATTCATCCCTATTGTTACTATAGTTGTGTCATCAACTCTAGCTGAAGAGTTGGCACCTAAAGTTCCACTGGCTACTACAGTGCCAGTGACATCTTCCACAACATCAGCTACAGAGTCATCTACAATAGCAGTTCACCCTACAGATGAGGCCAACAAACTGGTAAAGGCCATGGAAGAAATGTCTCTTAAGACAAGTGAAATTAACAAGTTGAAACAGATGATTGAAAATATTGAATATCAAAATAAGTTGGCTCAAATTAATGCAAAAACTCATGAGCAAAAGGCCATCAGATTAAATGAAGAATTGAAGAAATTACAGAAGGAATTGACCTTGAAGGAACAGATTTCCTATGTGAAAAATCATTTGTGGAACAAGATCATAGAAGCCATCAATGATGTATGCCCTCCATTCAAGTGATATTTGAACAAAGAGATCTACTCAAAGAAGCATTAGAAGAGATCCAAAAAACTAAAGAGGAATTGGATAACAAACCAGAACAAGCTTTAGAACTGATAAAGTTTCTCAATAGCAAGAACAGGCAAGATTTGAAAGAACTTGAAATTACTGATAGAACTAAAATTATCCTTGAAATAAGGAAAGTTATCACCAAGAATAAATTAGTGAAGCAGCTTGAGGAAAAGTGTGAGAACATGAACATTACCATAACCAGGTTTATGGTCAAATTTGAGAATTTGAGGCAAAGAATTTTGCCTAATATTTTAGTCATCAATGACAAATTAATGCCTCGGGATGAGTATAATAAAAAGATCAGAGAATATGCCAAGGAGCAAGTTGAAAAAGCAGGTGGTGGACAATGCATTCCAATAGGAAAATTCTTGCTCAGGAGTTTTGAGGACTTATTTTACTTGCAGCATGAGATAAGACACTTGTTTGTCATTAAACCAACTTTTTCCAGGTACACAGAAGCAGATGAAAAATTCAGGAAGCTGAAGAAAATACAAATTCCAAGAGGAATATTGGCAAATAATAACAGCATTTACTATGAAAAGTAAGAAGGCGAAAAGACAATAAAGGAAAATAGTTTGTCGATTTACATTCAAAATAGATTTACAATACAACATGTTTTACAAATAGTTAAAGATTATCAAGAAAGAGTATCGGATACGCACGTATTTCAAAACAAACTTGAAATATCTAAAGTCGCCATGAAATATTGCCAAAGAAGCACTGTACCGCATCTTATCCAATCGCTCTATTTATTGAATTGATAGATAACTTGGCCGGTTTGTTGAGAAACCTGCTCTATTATTGTTGTAAAGATATTTTATTTCCTTAGATAATTCCTAGAAGTCGTTATCCCCCTACAAATTTTTGACAAGCAAACAAGGAGCTAAAATGTTTCTGAGCCTTCAAGGAATGCATTTCCCCTGAAAACACATCATTCTTGAAGCCTCCTTGTACCTTTTGTCCTTTGATAAAATCCCCTCTGCTGATTTCCATTATAAAGCGTCTCTGATTGCAAAAAGTTGTGCTCCTAAAGGCCTTCATTTGTCCCTTGTATCCTTGCTAAGTGTCCCTTTTCAACCCTTTTGTCCCCTTTGTTAGAGTCCCCCTTTTTTCACCCAAAATCCCTTCTAAATCCTACACACACCCCTGGTTTGGTTTAATAAACCCTTATTCCCTCTATTGTTACCCTTTCCTAGCCTCAAATTGCATTAAAATGGGCCAAAAAACCCACATTTGGACATATTTGGGTCTTAGCCCCCTTTCGGCCCTAGCCCCCTCAACCTTTTCTCCACGTGACCTAGGCGCTAGAACCAAGCGCCAGCCCGGGGGGCGCTTACCGCGTACGAATACCTGGGGCGCATTATTAGCCGTCGATCTATTTAGACGGATGGTTCGCAACAACGCCGCCCATGGCCCACTCCGTTTGCCTTCCGGGTCGCATCACACTCGCTCATTCAACCCGCCGATCAACGGTCCACATGTTCACCCACCCTAAGTGATCCCCACGCCAAAAACACCGTGAAAAAACTATCGCCCATCGCACCGCCGTGAGGGCGCGTATTTTTCATTTCGCAGCGATTCCACTCACCGGCCGACGCGGCTCCACTCATTGTTCACAAACCACCCTCCATCGTGCATTAAATTTCGACAAGAGATCTACAGATCTAGCGCAATATTGTTGTACACCGTCTGATCTGGGGTGGGCCATCCAACGGTAGTCGCACCATGAAGTTGCGCGAGAGTTAATCCAAGGAAAATAGTACCCCTGGCCCACCATCCGTCACCCTCCGCTACGTTTTTCACGGTCGATCTCCTCCTGAGATCGGACAGTCCATATTCAATCACCCTTGTCTTTGACCGGCCCCACCGCCAATAATCCATGTCACCCATTTTCATCGCTTTTTCCGTTTTCTTGGTATTGCGCCACCTGTCCTCCAGGTTTTTCACCACGTGTCCTCTGCCACCCGGTCTATGATTAGTCCATTTCCCTGTTTTTTCGCCATTTTACATTCATACTCACTATTTCCACCATGTCGTGCCACCATTCTGCAAGCCTTCCATTGCATTTTTCGCCATTCCTCCACAGTTCCATCACCATTCCAGAGGCCATCAAAGCGTCCATTCCCATGCATGGTTTTCCTAATAAGTTTGTGTGTTTTGCAGGGTTACGGGTGGCGAAAAACCGCCATGATCCACAATCACTGTTACAGTGACTGAGGACACAGGGAAGAGCATGCGCAGAGATCGTATTTATGAAGAAAGCCTGGGAAGGAACCATGACAGGATGTGCAGTCAAAGAATGGAGCTAAACTCTTTCAAACCTTCCAGAACCATTTAAAGCGCAGTTTTCACTGACATAGACTAGAATGGAGCAGCAAAAGAGTATCAGTGCAAAGGCAGGGAGCTTAAGGCATGTGATCGAAGATTTTTGAGCCTTAATCCATGTATTTAAAGGCAGAGTACTAGAACGAAGACCCCGAGGATCGATCAGAAGGTCCAATGCACAAAAAATAATAATACCAGGTTTTCACATCAGCAGAATATTCTTTCCATAAAGGACGATGTTCCCA
The DNA here is from genome assembly GCA_034641835.2 of Pinus albicaulis. NCBI lineage: Eukaryota > Viridiplantae > Streptophyta > Pinopsida > Pinales > Pinaceae > Pinus > Pinus albicaulis. The sequence goes on from JAXQQM020086121.1 coordinate 46,801, forward strand.
TACTATCTCCATTCTATACCGTGTTCCTGAGGAAATTTCTGCCCTGACAACAGTCCTATGCTGCCAGTGCATTAGTTGTGCAGTATGGCAGACCTCATAGTTGTCTATCCAGCTCGGTTTATTCACCAGAATTCTGCAAAAGGCTACAGCAACTACATCAAAGACATACCTGGAGTAAATTGCAACCTAATGAAGACCACTCCATCATCCAAAGAGTACCAGAGATAAATACCCAGAATTTAAAATAGAATGGGGTCTCAGCCCTCTTCCTCTTCCAAGTTTTAATACTACATTTATTTTTCCATCTACCTCCTCAGCCTCTTTTCAGCTATAAAATTCAATGAAGAAACTCATTGTAAAGGTTGTTGTTTGGTTGTTGTTGTTGCTGTTAGAGGGATTCACTTTGAGTGTTAGAACAGTCTTGGGAGGGAATAGCAGAGTAGTTTGTAATGTAGTAGGCTGGGAGGAGAAAGTCTGGACTGTAACAGCCATTGAGCTCAGTGCATGTGACTGGTTTTGCATCAATTAATCAAGCAAATTTCTTTGGATCCTGCTCTATTACTACGGGTGATGTTTTCTTATCGCATTGTTTATTACATTTTTCATACTATTCATTTCTTCTGGCTTGCATCAGAAATCTGGCATAGGATTTACCTTTGTTAGGTACCCTATGTCTTTGCTCTCCTTGCCTTCAATTTTTTCTGCTGTATGTGTTATCTGAGGATTGATTTCAAACAAATTTAACCAGTGTAGTAGTTCCATATGCTGCTAGCTGATGTATGAATTAATGAAATCTATCTTTAGTTGTTCTTGTTGGGTTTAAGCTGGAAGATTTGGGATACTGGGGATTAGAGTTAGCCCTATCCACTAGGATCCTTGTGCGACCAGCTGGACTTTCTAAGATCTTTTGCTGGTGTCAAAGCATTGAAGGTTCAAAGTCCTCCTCTGATCTATAGACCCTGGCTCTGTTAAACTTATCTCTATTTTCCCTTGGAGCATGCTAAAGCAGACCTGGAGTTAAATGACCTCTGGTCCGATCTATAAGCTTCCCCCCTTGTGACTTCATTGAGAACTGCCTTTGAGTATGTCCAAGCAGGCCTCGAGTTAAATGACCTTTGACCTGATCTATAGGCAGAAATTTGGGTTGTTTTCCTTCTTTCACTTTCAATCCTTAATGTTCCATTCCACCATCTATCTAAAATATCCTTTAGTATAGATGGCTTGCCCTCTGAAAGCCTTAGCTAGTGGTTTGCAAGTAATTCCCTTTCATGACTCCATAGTCCAATGGATGGCACTTTCTTGATCTATCCTTTTTACCGAAACATCCTACTGCTCTGCTCCTTCCTTCTCATTACCTTCTCAGTCTATGATCTCGTGACTAACCCCAGCAACCAACCAAACAAATCATTTTAAACCCCTTTGTGCTTCATACCTAGCCTAACATCTCATGTGAGCTTCAAAGATATACCATTCTTGCTCTATCTAGAGAGATCCCTCCTGGGTCCAAGAGGGATCTTCTCAGCTCCCCCAAAGTGTTACATTGTTGTCCCCATATTTTGGTCTTGCTTAACTGCCAAAACAGGAACCCCACTTAATCATTCTAGGATATTTTATAAACAATTTTGTATAAATACTTCACTCTTTGAAGTATTATTGTGGAATAAATTGCTGAAGATTTATATAGTCATTTTTTTGGACTTGAAGGCTTTTTGTGTTTCAAATTTCGAGCAGCAGACTGGATCAGATCAACTAGCATCATATTTTAGGATTCATGTGATGAGCTATTTGGAGTGAAGTATTTTCTACTTGTCATTGTTATCTTTCTTTGTTACATGCAATCCATCATGTGTTCTAAATTTTAATGAATGAATAGGAGGATTACTTCAGGATTTGTTAAAAGCACCATGTCTTAACTATTTGTCATTTCTATGTTCTCTTCTGATTTCCAGAGTAGGGAACCCTTAATTGCTCCCTCTTTCATTTGACCTCTGCCTACTACTTCCCTTTTCCAGATTAAATAACCCTACATTGCTCTTTATATCGATCATACCACCTCACAAAACGAATTTCCAAGATCTCCAAGGGTTATCTATCTTGTCCTGAAAACATTAGACTTTTTGGCCTTGATCCTAGTTTTGTCTGCTTGACTTTTCACTCCTCAGCCTAATGGACAAATAGATTTCCCACTATCCATCTCTTCAAGTGATTTTTCCCACCAAACCAATCAAAACCAAAACCAATTGCACAATCATAACTAGCCTAATATTTTATAAAACAAACAAAGTTAAATCTTATAGAGAGAGCCCTCTCTGAACCCTAGGAAGACTATATCCTAGAGTTTAAAAGTTGGTCTGTGGTTACCTCTAGTTTTCTCAACTAAAAAACAAAAAATCTCACAACTAGAGAATTATTGGATTGATAACATACTGGTGACCATACTGGGGATCTAACCAATCCTTAGTTGTTAAATAAACCTTAAAGGAAATCATTTCTTATCATCTTTTTTCCTTTAAGATTGTTTAACTAGTTGTGAGTATAAAAATTTGTAATTCTGGCTTCTAAGAAAGTTTATTATACTAGGTCTAATCTAGACCCTAAACCTGTTGTTATATTAGAAAACCCATACAGAATAGGAAAAAAGAAAAAACAGAGAGAAGATTTAGATGCTAAAGTTTCATTAATAAGAGTCAATTCATTACCCCAAGAATTAGTATGTTTGCAAGATATAGAGTTTGATTTAGAATTTGAACATTCTTTATTCAAGACCAAATCTGAAAGTAATTTAAGTACTTTTGTTTTAGACCCTGTTTTTATTTCTTTTTTGGAATCACAAAAGAAAAGTATTGCAGCAAATTATGAATTAAGGAAAGTTAAAAATCAAGACAGACTTGAAGAAATTAATGCTACTATTCTTAAATAAATTGATGAAGCCATATAATTTGCTCAATTGTTAGCTTATACATCTAAATATTATATTCCTCATTTAGAAACCACTACATCATCTATATTTTCTACTACCATTCAATCCACGGATCCATTTAGTGCTAGATTACCCTTACAGCCTAGAAATGTATTTCCTTCATCCGCTACATCCACTTCATCCACTAGCTTCACCACTGCTTTTTCAAGCACATCATTTTTATTTCCTAGTAATTCCATATATATTCCAGTTTCACTTCCCAGTACCTCAACTTCAGCCTTTAGTTCTTCAACTGCTTTTTCTAGTTCAGCACCTTATAATCCAGTTTCATCAGCTACTACTTCTAGTTCAATTCCAAGTACCTCTACTTTACCTCCTAGCCAAGCTAGAATTCAAGCTATGGCTGCTAGGTATGCTCCCCTTGTTCTTCCAGGACAACTTCATGAGATGCCCCAATATTACCAAAGTAAAATACCATAGTTTGATGCTACTACACAGTATACTACACAACAACACATAAAAAAAAAGACAGATTACTTTGAACTCCATGAGATAGATGAATCAGATGTACGAATGAGTTTGTTTGCACAAACATTAACAGGAGAAGTAAAGAAATGGTTCAAAAGTATTAATGTAGGTAGTATAGCTAATTTAGTTGTTTTCCATAGATTATTTTTAAATAAATGGGAAAAGAAGAAAAACCCCTTACAAATATTGTCTGAATTTGATGTAATGAAAAGAGCTCCAAATGAATTTGTACAAGACTACTGAATTGGATATAACAGTGTTTACAATTCAATTCCTGCAAATATAAAGCCCACTCCTGACTCTATCTTACTCAAATTCCCAGATGGATTTGACACTGACATGGCATATCAGTTAAGATAAAGAAATGCAGAAACTTTGGAAAGAATGCAAACAGATGTTGTAGGTGTAGAAGTAAACATTCTAGCTAAAAAAGCAAGATTAAGTAATGAGAGGAGAGTGACCATGAAAGAAGAAGCCTCTAGTTCAGACACAAAAGTATATATTTTAGCTAAAACCATAGAAAGGATGATGGATAGGTTAGATAACATAGAAATAAGATCTCAATGCGACAATCAACAACAAATCAGAAATCCCAATTTTAGAAAAAAAAACAAATTCAGGATAATCAAAAGACTCAGCCCTAGACCAAACAATAAGACCTCCCTTTCAGGAGAACTATGCTGAGAGTTCTCAAAAAATTATGATGATGAGGATACCATCAATTTAATGGGAATATATGATAATAACACTATCTTTCTCACATAGGAAGGTCAAGAGTTATTTGAACTCCAACCACTCCAATTAGATTCAAGGGAATTATTTGATTACAAACAAGGTTATGACTTTTCCATGAACGAAGTACACAGTTAGTATAACCTAAGAAGTAAGAAAAACAATGATTCTCCTACTAAGAAAACATCTCAAACACCAAATAACAAAATAGTAGAAGCTCCCAAAACAAAAATTCTGCAAATTCTCCCTAGGGAAAATAAGCAAAACTCTAGTTCTTCCCAAAATGTTTCCAGCCCAAACATTTCACCAAGCCCTAAGATTGTGGACATAACTTATGAATTTTCTCAAGCTACAAAATATTCACAAAAATTTGCTGCTCCTAAAGCATCTAATTCTGATAAAACAACAACCTTAGATACTAAAATGCTCAATGTTGATCCTAAATCAGCAAATCCAAAATCTACCACTGCAAAAACAGCTTTTGACAACTCCAAATCTGAACAAACATCTACTGCTTCACAAACCACACCTAAGAAAACAAAAAGCATTAAGACTCAAGACACTCAAACCGAAACTGAAAAGATAGTTGTAGAAAGACAAGATAAACCAACACAAACTACAGTTACCAAAGAAGAATTGATTCAAATAAGTAAATCACAACCTTCATTCAACATACAATCTAAAATTGCTAAGCTAAAAATACCAATTCCTCTGACAGAATTGGTAAAACATGACTTGTATAAATCAACTATAACTGAAACATTAAACATAAATGATGGAGAAGATTCCATAAATCTGAATGATGACCAACGAGAGTTGATTTTTTACCCAGATGTGAATGGAAAGCATTTAGATGGCGCGGTTCATCCATTTTACATTAGTTTAACTATTCCTGATCAAATCCTACACAATGCAATGCTAGATTCAATAGCTTCACATAATTTAATGCCCAAAGCTATAATGGAAACCCTGAACTTAGACATCACAAGGCCCTATAAAGATTTATTTTCATTTGACTCAAGTAAAGTAAAATTCCTAGGTTTAATCAAAGATCTGGGTGTAACTTTAGATCAATATCATGGTAAGAGTATATTAATGGACATTGCAGTAGTTTATATCCCACCTAAATATGGAATGTTATTATCTCGCTCATGGGGAGAAAATTTACAGGGATCTCTACAATTGGACATGACTTATGCTACTATATTAGTTTTTGGCCAACCTAAGAAGTTATATAGGGAAACATTAATAAAAAATATGGTAATTAGTGCTGAAAGGTCAGTAAATTACCTAATTTATACCACACCTATTGATCTAGACTCTTTCATCCTCTGTAATGTAGAAACTGATAATGAAATCAAGGTTGAATTAAGAGAAGAAAAGAAAACACCAAACAATGATAATATCTCTCATGAATCCTTATGGCATTTAGACTTTGATGGTTTGGTAAATAAATTAGGAGCAAGAGCAAGAGTATGTGTTAGCTACCAGTTTGATACATGTTAGTGATGACTATATCCATAACTAAGTTTTCTAGAAGCTGAATTCCATATGTCAATCTGTCATCTAGAAAACCCTCATAAAACTTTTTTCGCCCTTTTACTTATCAGTCCGCCCATGTCAAAGTCAAAATCCATTATCACTATTTTTTCTAGTTTCAGCCCCCCTGGTCTGTCCATCAGCTCCAAAAGGAAAAGTCCAAGTCTGTTGCAAAAGTCTCCCCTATGTTAGGAAGTGGCGCTTTAAGACATTTTACCCTTGGCAATCATCAAAAAGCCAAAAAAGCCTCCATCTGCTACAGACCAATCATGACCAACCTCCTACTCTGCAAATCAAGTTGATCACAGCTCTAAGTCGCGCCACTTATATCCCTAGGTCTCAGCACTGCATGAACCACAATCTCAAGCTGATTAGTAGGTGTTTCACAGTGTTTTATGGATTCTACAAAGACAGGAAATATAACTTCATCTCAGGAGTAAATGCTTGAATCTACAGTTAGAGGAACAACTACTTCTAAATGTAACATGAGCCTGAGATATATCTGCAAACAGAGAGTCACTCATCAAAACCTTGCATTTTCCTTCCAGCATGAAAAATCACAGGAAGAGAAGAACACCACTGTCACAGCAAACTGGTAAATTGTCATGGCCCAGAACCTCCTTCATTTACAAGCAGAGGGTTAGGGCGCCTCCTTCATCTACAAGCAGAGGGCGCTGGCCAGTATTGACTTTGAGGATTGCAAAAGTCCAGGTTTTCTTTTTACTGAACAGTGAAACAGAGATTCTAGGTTTTCTGAGTGTAAGTGATAATCACAGCAGAGATAGAATCTGAGGTATGCAAGTTCAAAGAAAAACAGACTTTGGTCTTGTAAAGGAAGTCATGAGAAGTTTTCAAATCCTGTGAATTGTTAAACTTTAGAAAGGCACATCATGAGTGAAAACAATTCTAATCATAAAGAGCCTGTTGTTCCACAAGACCAAATTGAAGAGGTGCTGACAAATCATGTCATCACACAGGCAGAAGAAAAGGTGTTTGTTTTTCAAAAGGCATGGACCTCCATAGTCACAGAGACTATCTTTCAAATAATTTGTCATAAGATGACCAAATCAAATGATGACATCTCAGTTCCCCTCAGAGCAGTACAGTGAGACAGTGACAATTTGACTAGGGTTGTTCTGAAGCATAGTGGTGATTGCAAGCAGAGGTGCCATTATTGATGTTCTTTTTAAGTTGGTTGCTTACCATCATAATCCAAGCAAACCCTTGTCATGCAGCATTATCAAATAATATTCAGATACTTTGCTCAGTGAAAGGCTTCCTCCATTTATGAGCAGATGGCCAAAGCATTGGATGTTGTTGAGGACTGATTGGTCAAAAGGTGCAGTGGAAGGATACAAAGAAGGAAAATAGAAGTCATTGCACAGGTAAAAGATGATGTTTATGTTTCAAAATATATTTTTTTTCCTATCCATAGGAAAATGTCTGTCAAACTATACCTATAGTGGACAGGAGACAATATTGACTATGCAGGCCATTGATACAAAAAGGGCAGTTTCCTTAGGGGAAGAGGCCACACAGTCACCTCACTGTCACATGCCAAGAAGTCTAAAGGGAACTCCTCTTAAGTAAACAGAGAAAAATAGTTTGAATGAATGCAACCAAAAGATGGCACTTACAATCCAAAGAGAAGCCTATAAATCACCTGGAAGCAGAAATTATCAAACAAATTGGAAGAAGACAGACCACCTCCTTTTTGACAACATAGCTTTCAAAACTCTTCAAATAGATCTTGGGTGATTTTTCTTTAAAATATCACCAAGAAGGTAAAACAGTGGACAGAGTTGAGCTTTGGAATGATTCTATTACAAAAAGGTCAATACACTGGTCAAAGCAAAATGATAACTGTTTCCAAGAGACCTGTTCTTCCTGGTTCATAAAAGTTCCCCTTTCAGAATATACATCACAAACAATGGGAGGCTATTCAAGATTAGTTCCCAAGATGGACATTGTGAATAGGTATACAACTTTATGAATAGGCAAAAGGAGTTTGTTTTGATAGACTGTCACTGTTTAAATGATTTGAAACAAACACAGTTTTGCATCATTTCAAAGGACAAATATAGCGTAGATGATACACCTACAAGCAAGAAAGTATGTTGAAAGGAGGTGCCTTTCTCAAATAAGAGGGCCATGATCAAGTCCAAGAAGACCAGTAAACTTGGCACCCACAGTAGGTAAAGGTTTGAAGAAGCAAGTAAACTCCGGGGTTGTCAAAGCAAGTTGACAGTGCAAAACCCTGTCCTTTCAGAAACAAATTAGCATTCAGGTATGTTCTTGACAGCTTTAAAGAGGGGTTGCTTTACATCATATATATCTCCAGTATTATTAAAACACAGTGGCAGAGATGATATAAAGGTTATTGAGTTATTTTTCAAAGATTGAAGTTCGGTATTAGAAGTGTCACCCAAGGAACAAAGCTGGAAATCACCTTTTCGAAAACCTGTGCATAAGTGAGACAAAGTTCTGGTTTTTTAAGCCATTTTTGTTTTTATAAAGAGGTTCAGGTATGAAATTCACCGAGGTTATTGCTGAAAAAGATCAAAAAGAGTGCGAAAACCTTGCAAAAAGCCAAACAAAAATTCCACTTTACCTTTAAAGAGAAAAGTGACCGTTAAAGAAGTTGAAATGACATATTAAGGAGTGAGGTCGAGGGTGATCTTTTCATTTTCAATTTTCAAACAGAGCTCTGTACCTCACTTGGCATCAAAACAAGGAGATTCGGGTCAAAATTGCAGTAATTTGCACTGTCTGTAGCTGCGCGACGTGCCTGCCAATTCGCGCGACGCGCCTGGGGGCGATTTTACACAGGCAGCCCGTGTACGCGCGACGCGCCTGTACAATCGCGCGACGCGCCTGTACAATCGCGCGACGCGCCTGTACACGGCGCCCGCCCGACCCGACTGCCCGACCCGACAAGGCCACTCGTTGGTGAACTGCGCGACGCCCTTTCACCACAAAGTGCCGCTCAGTTCTTTGGCCTCCAACGCGTTTTCAAAAGGGAATACAAAGCTACTCCAAGCTTCTCCAAGGATCTTCCAACGATTTCAAAGAGGTATTTTGAAATTTGCCTTTGAAATTTTCGAAATTTCCAAGGTGATAAAGGTGGTTTTTGCATGAGCATATCTGTTGAAACAACATGTTATCGTTGAAGTTCATCGAAAATAAACCTTGATTGTTTGGAATTTCCCACTGACCTCTGCCAGCACTTCAAATACCTTTCAAAAAATCTGCCACCTTATCCTATCTACTCAACCACCGAGAGGACAGTTGTTCACTATATACTCTGTGACTGTTTTTCTATTCTTAAAAACCTCACTGCCAAGTGGATTTTCAGAAGTCATAAAGGCATTCTTCCAAAGGTGACTGATATTCCATATTGAAAAAGGCCATTGATTATTTTGAAAAAGAGAAACTCTTACAGCCTCTGCTTAAGCTTTTGGAGCTTTCCTAAAAATCTGTTACCTCTGTTCTAACTGTGAATTCGCCTGTATGCTCACACCGGGGTTAAATTTAGGAGTATGTTTCTGTTTAAAGGAGTGACATACATATAGAGAACAGTGAAGTTTAGTAGGAGAAAGGGTTCTTGATCGAGCAGAAATTTATAGGTTGAAGCTACAGGGGAAGGTTGCTCACACTTCTCACAAAGGGACAGTATTCACTGTGTTTGTTGGTTGACTGCCTTGTGTTTTTCAAGCTTATTGAAGTTGTTATCCATCCAAAGTAAAGGTTTCTCTAACATAACTAGAGGTGTTACATTGGTAGGAGGTCTTGCCTATTTTGCAAAGTAAAGACTCTTGCAGGCTTGTTGAAACCTTTTTGAGGCATTTTCCAAACACTCTGTTACCTTGTTCAGAAATATAGTGACTGTATACCTACACTGAAGTTTGACTGCATATCCATAAGTCTGTTGTTTTATTTGCACTCCAAGAAGAGTAGGTTGTTAATGATTGAAATTCTACCTTGAGGCAGAGATACAGGTGTATTGATTGACATCTAAAAAAAATTCACAGAACAGGGTGATTTTAGCACTTCTCACAGCCAACTCCTCCTAGCAGTCTGCCCTTCTTTTCACTGTATTATTTCATATTGAAAATTTTTTGACTGAAATATTCTCAAGGTGGAAGGCCACTTTCTGAAGAGCAGGGTTTTAATGATTGAATTTTACCTTGGAGACACAGATATAGATGGGTTGATTGGCTTCTAACAAATTCACAAGAAAAAGTGATTTATTAACACTGTGCACAGGAAAATTACCCAACAGTCTGTCTCCTCTTTACTATATGGTACCCTATTGAGAAATCTGCCTGGTTGAGGTACATTCAAAGGTAGAAGGCTAGTTTTAAGAGAGCAGAGGTTGTGTATTATAAGAAACTTGTTGCAAACCATCCAAATCACATTGTTTATCTGTCAAAGCAGTAAAGTGACACAGTTTGACTCCAACAGGGCATTTTACATACAGTGAGGCAGTTTGTCTCTTCCAAAGCATATTCAGGTCAAAATGCCTCCAAGGCAAGACAACAGGAGCGGTCCACATAAAAGATATGAGCCCATCTCTACAGAAGAGATTAATGCTCATCCATCTGTACTTTTCAACTTCCATGAAGTAGGCTGCCTAGATTTCTACCAGAAGATAGAAGAAGTCAAGAGTTTTTCGCCATTAACACACTTGTGCGCCCTGAGATTCAAAGAAAAACATTTCCAAGTGGCGGGTCTTGATTTCAAAATTTCTCCAAGGTATGTGTCCAAGGCCACCAAGATTCCGTATCATGGCGAAAAATGGTTTAAACAGGCTCATCTTGATTTAGAAGATTACAAGCCTTTCATCAAGCCTGAACATAGAGAGGCTTTCACTGCTATTTTCCCTTTTTCATATCTCCTTGACAGTTATGCTCCTCTTATGAAAGTCATAATGAAATATTTCACTTGTGAAGGGAGGTTTGATCGAATTTATGCCTACCATGTCCGATTATTGATGCATTTTACTAGAAGCAGGCAACTAAACCTCCCTTACTTTTTGTTCAAGAGCATAGAGAAAATGGCATCTACTGTCCAAAAGAAGGCCCCACCTCAGCAAATCCCTTCTCTTTTTCATCATTCTTTGATCAAGATTATCTTCCTATACCAGCTAGAGAAGAAAGAGGTTCCATGGGATTTATTCATCAGCCATCCAGATTTCTCTACTGTCCCTCCTGTTCATGTGTTTCCCACTCAGCCTATCCATCACCCGGTACCTTTGTCCAGTAGGCCTACTCTTAGAAGGCTTAGAATGACTACTGGACAGCCAAGTCAACAGGAGGAAGGAGAGGGTAGTAAACAGCAGTAGTTAGATGATGAGGGACAGCAGCAAATAGAAAGTGAAGGACAGCAGGTCCCAGATGAAGGACAGCAGGTACAAATTGAGGAACAACAGCAGATAGCAGATAAGGAACAACATCAGGTGCAAGATGAAGAACAGCAAGTTGGGCAGGAAATTGAGACACCTCTTGAGCCACAAATTGAACAAGGCATTGATGAAGAACAGCAAGCTAATGTTGGCGAACAGGGGCAGCCAAGTGAACATCAAGAGGAAAACATCCAGCAGCCTCAAAAAGGACAGCAAGTTCAGGAAGATGTCAAAGGTAAATCAGTTGTGCTTCCTCCTCTCAAAGTAACAAAGCTCAGCACAGCAAGAAAAAGAGGGACTAAAGCTGCCACCCTAACAGTGACAAAGATTGTTCCTAGCAAGAGGAAATCGCCCAAAAGGACACCTTCTAGCATGCCAAGGAGGAAAAGTGCCAGATTGGCTTTCAAAGGTAAAAGCAAAGTTGGAGAAAGTACAAAGCATGGAGGTGAATTAGCTGTCATCCCTATCCAAAGCGATGACAGTGATAATGAGGCCCGCCTTCTTGAAAATCTCCTAATCCATAAGGAAGGGAAAATTGAGGCATTAGAGGAGGATCTTCAAAGGGCAAGGAATTTCAACCACTTCTTGGAGATTGAAAACAAACAGATGAATGTGCACACAGCTGTTCATGAGGCACGAGCGATCAAATATAAAAAGGAGGCAGCTAAGGCGCAAGCGAGAATAGAAGAGCTCATTGGAGAGTTTGATGAGGAGGAGGAGGAAGACCAGCCTAGGCGGAAGAGGCCTAGGACCATCGGGCTTAAAAGAGCCTTAGAAAAGCAGAGAGCAGAAGAACAAGCTCATCTCCAAGCCTTTCCTCTCACTGCACTCCTGGAGCAGGAAATTGAAGAAAACAAAGAAGCATGGCTTGAAAGAGCTAACAAGCATTTGGAAATGAAGCTTGAGAGGGCGAATAGAGATTTAGAGCTGCAAAGGAAGAGGACACATCACTTCCAAAAACTAAATCAGTTTGCCCGGCGCAAACTAAAGGCAGCCCAAGAGAAATTGAAGAAGGCAAAGGGGAAGCGCCTAGCACGGAAAGAAGGGAAAAGCATATCATCCCTTGATATTTTGGCCTCAGCTTTGGAGCATGTTGCTATGGACCCCTGAGGGTCATGCATGCCAATTTTGGGCCTTTTTCGGCAACTTTTTGTTTTTTGGCATTTTTTGGGTTTTTGGTCGAAAACTCATAATTTCGCCATTTCAGTTTGAGGTTTTGCCAAGGGAGAAGGATGATACCGATGGATGCCATAATTCTATGAGCAGGTCCCCAGCGATTTTCAGAGCATTCGGAGATCATTCGCCCCCTCAAATTGGCGAAAAATGCCCTCTTTTTGCACATTCTGCCCGCCATATCAGCAGTCTGCTATTTCCTGGTTTTTTACACACAGGTACAGTTTTGGAGGACTTCCAGGCATCAGATTGAGATGATTCTAGTTGTGCCGGAAAGTAGACACAGAGAGCTTTCCAACGGGCCATCATGAGCCTCATTTAGACATCGGGAAGGCTTCCATTTGCATCCAGCAAGTCAGGGGACCTTTTTCAGGCATAAATATGAAGTATTTTTGTAATTTTTGAACTCCAAAAATCTGCTTTTCCCAAATGTGCGTTTAGCTATTTTTATCATGGGAAAATCATGTAAAGTCAATATAATTTCCGTTTTTAGCAGTTTTTAGATATTTTATGGGATATTTTGTGCCTTGGGCTTTGCAAAGCCTCAAGGACAAGTTTATATATTTTGACTTGGCCAATGGGATAGCTAGTTGCTCCATGAGGTTTTCCTCCCTCAAGCCTATTTATTCCACAAGGCTTCATTGTAAAAAAGAGGCTGAACTTGAGAGAAGAATCAATATATTGGTCATATGAGCTTTGAAGAACATACTTGTGTTATGATTTTGGACTGCCTCTTGGATGCTTTTGATGAATGATGAAGGATTGTTGATGGATTCCATGACATGGTAGAATGGTATAGTGTTTCTTGCTTTGTTGTTGTCTTCTAGTTTTCATTCATAATACATGTTTCTTGCTGCTATAGATCAGTAGAGATTAAGTTTGAGATATGCCCATGGAGGCACCTCAAAATTCCTGAATCTTCATAGCTTTATGTTTTCTTCTTCCTTAGTTATACTAAAGAATTCTTAACTGCTCTTTAGTAACTTAAGGTATTGTTGCTAGTTTTATTCATAAGTTCTATGCATGTTGAGTAGGATGTATGGTTTGCCCTGCCTACCTATGATTGTCCATAGTTTTGTCCATAAAACTATCTCTTTGATTGATTAGCTTATCATCTTGTTGAACCAAGGAGGCCTAGTCCCGATCTAGCCCTTTGCCTAAAACTATGAAAGCTTGTTTGTCAAAGTGCCCAATAACTTAGAGACTATGTTTAGGCATTCCGACATAGTTTTATGAGTTTTTAGTCTGTCTTATGTGTTTTCCCCAAAGTCTGATAGCCATTTCCCGAAGTTAGAGGGTCTTATACCTCTATGCATGGCTGGAATGTTTGATTTCTGTGTATTAATTAGCTCATAGTTACACTTAGCATGATTAATGGCTTGCTATAACATGTTTATGTCTGCTATCAACTAATTACACTTGAAATCCCTCGTCTTTCACAAGCTTGATGTCCATTTACTCCATTCTGCCCAAAGATCCCTTCTACCGTGAATCAAATCGGCCCTACAACAACCTTACATCATCATCTCAGAGTTTCCTTGACCTGTTTGACCCCATAGCCCAATTGATCTGACTTCTTGTTATCCATTTTTATATCTTTGATCAGTTTTATCCCTCACAAACTTAAAAACCAAAAATCAAAAAACTCACTTCATAACTAGCCTAATATCAGAACACCATAAGCGAACACACCGATATCTTTTACATTTATAGAGAGAGCCCTCTCTGAGTCCAGGAAGGCTAGGTCCTTGGGCTCCAAAGCTTGGTTTGATGTTACATTGTCATTTGGCTCGCCAATCGGCCAAATCACGGGACCCTAACAAAGATGGATAACTAATATAGAGAAAAATCATGCAGAAGGCCATGATTTCAGGTTGAATTTCAAATGCACAAACAATATGGCCGAGTATGAAGCCCTCATTCTAGGACTCCAAATAATCAGAAATTTAGGAGGTAAAAGAATAGCAATAATGGGAGATTCAGAATTGATTGTTAAACAAATTAAAGGTGATTATTCTGTTTACAATCCTAAACTTGGCTGATATAGAGAGACTGTACTAGATTTGATTAATGATTTACTAAAATGTAATTTCTCTGCAATATCGAGAAGGCAAAACCTACAAGCACATTCTTTAGCAACCTTTGATAATACTTGTAATTTACCTTTTCAACCCAATCATATGTATACTGCAGAAGTAAAACACAGGCCAATAATTCCAGAAAACCTCAAATATTGGCAAATTTTCTCATGGGACCAATTTTATCATTTTTTGAATAATGAAGGTGAATTTCAGAACTGTAATATAGACATTGATTGTACCATAGATCAAGATTTAGATGTAGAAATTGATTTAAATAATGTAGATGTAAATAAAGTAAAGTTTTCTAAACCCACTAGATTTAGTCAATCCAATATAGATAAATTAGAGAGTAGAAATTGATGAGATAATTGATGAAGAATCTGAAATATTAAATCTTAAAGACAATTTATAACCAAAAGGTTTAATTTCTTTAGAAGATCTATTTGACTCCAATGATGTTGCTAGAAAACACAAAATGGAGCCAGTTAGATCTGATATTGAGGAATGAAATATTGGTACAGAACTAAAACCCAAAATGATCAAACTTTCAAAAGCTTTACCTCAACAAGAAAAGGGAAAATTTATTGCTCTTTTTAAGGAATTCCAAGATGTTTTTGCTTGGAGTTATGAGGACCTTAAATCCTATGACACCAGCATAATTCAACACCAAATCCCTATAAAATAAGATCAAAATCCCTTTAAATAAAAGTTAAGAAGGATCAATCATGTGTTTATGCCTTTGATAGAAAAAGAAGTGAAAATAATATATGATACACAGATCATTACACCAATCAGGTATTCTGATTAGGTTTCTAACCTAGTTCCAACAAGAGAGATTAGATTTTGTGTTGACTTTATGAATCTAAACAAAGTATCCTTAAAAGATAATTACCCTTTACCAAAAATGGATCACATATTACAAAGGGTAGTTGGTTCTTCTATGATTTCACTGTTAGATGGTTTTTCAGGATACAACCAGATCTTAGTCCAACCAGAGGATCAGCCCAAAACAACTTTTACTACTCCTTGGGGCACTTTTATGTATGTAAAAATGCCTTTTGGTTTAATGAATGAAGGGGAAACCTTTCAAATAGCTATGGATATAGCCTTTGCAAAGGAAATTTGTGAATTCTTAGTAATTTACTTAGATGACATAGCCATATTTTCTAAAACGGATTATGAACACTTGGATCATCTTAGACAAGTTTTTATAAAATGTAGAATGTTTGGCATCTCATTAAATCCTAAGAAAACCTTATTTGGATAAGAAGAAGGCAAGTTACTAGGACACATAATATCAAAAGAAGGAATCAGAATAGATCTTGTTAGGATAGAAGCAATTCTTAACATCAGTCCACCAAGAAACATAAAAGAGTTACAAGCCTTTCTAGGTAAGATTAACTTTTTAAGAAGATTTATATCCAACTTAGCTGAGATAATTAGACAATTAAATAACATGCTAAAAAAAGATTCAGTTCATAAATGGAATATTGAGGCCAAACAGTGATTTGAATCTATCAAACAAGCCTTAACCAAAACTCCAGTCCTTATAAGTCCTGACTTTAAAAAGGATTTCATCATTTTTTCATTTGCTTCAGAACACACCATTGCTGCAGTTTTACTGCAGAAAAATGACCAGGGTTATGAATAGCCCATAGCTTTCTTTAGCAGAACACTTAGAGATGCATCTTTGAAGTACAATATCATGGAGAAACAAGCCTTAGCTTTGGTAAAGGCTATCAAAGACTTCAGATTTTGCATTCTCTATTCTCACATCATTGCCTATGTCCCAAATGTTGTAGTAAAAGACATTTTTACTCAGGATGGTCCTGATGGAAGAAGAGGTAAGTGGATTGCCACTATCTTAGAATATGACATAGAGATAAAACCCACCAAGTTAATAAAAGGTTAAGGTTTACCTAGACTAATTGCTGAATCAAATTGTAATGCCCTAGACACAAATTTTATTGCCCAAGTAGATGATCAGGAAGAGATGGCGACTCCAGAGATTAGTGCAACCTTTTTAGACTCACCATGGTATGCTGATATTATATTTATATTACTAAACTTACAAGCTCCTCCTGAACTATCAAGAACCAAACTTAGATTTTTAAAGCTTAAGGCAGTAAGATTTTGTATTCTAGACAATGTACTTTTTTTGAGAGATCATAGTGGGATTTTATTAAATTGTTTTTTAAAAGAAGAAGTTGAAAAAATACTAGAATAATTTCATGCAGGCGATTGTGGAGGACATATTTACTAGAAGACTACTACAGATAATATTCTGAGAGTTGGTTTTTATTGGCCTACCTTGTTTGATGATGTAAAAATACCTCCTGTCATAAGTGCCAAATCTTTGAGGGTAATAAAAAGTTGTTACCGCTACCCTTAAAACCCTTCTCTACTGAAATGCCATTTCAACAATGGGGTCTTGACTTCGTTGGAGAAATTCACCCCCCATCATCAGCCCAACACAAGTGGATTCTAACAGCCACTAACTATTTTACTAAGTGGATTGAAGCCATACCCTCTAGGAAAGCCACAGATACTATCATTATCTCTTTCCTAGAAAGTAACATTCTTTCAAGATTTGGAAGTCCCCAAAAGATAATTACTGACAATGCAGCAGCATTCAAATCCAATAAAATGATTGAATTTTTCCACAAATACCATATTACCCTAAGACATTCTACTACATATTACCCTCAAGGTAATGATCTAGTTGAATCCTCAAATAAGAGCCTTGTAAACATCTTCAAAAAATTTACTTGAAGATAATAAAAAGACTTGGAATAAGAAGTTAGTCAATGCCTTATGGGCAGATAGACTTACTACCAAAAAATCCATTAGTACCTCCCCTTACCAACTTGTCTATGGAATGGATGTTCTTTTTCCATCCTCCCTAGGAGTACCAATAATGAAGATTATCCAAGAGTTACAAGTTGAAACAAATGACATTCAAAGAAGGATTAATAAAACTATTCACTTACAACAAAAAATGGAAGAAGTTTATATCAAGTCTCAAGCCATCCAGGATAAGATCAAGAATTTTTTTGATAAAAACAGTAAAGAAGATGATTTCTACATTGGAGATAAAGTGTTAAAATGGCATTCAAGAAGGAAAGACAAAGGCAAACATGGAAAATTTGATTTTCTATGGAAATGACCTTATGTCATTTATGGTCACAGAGGTAACAATGCTTTCTACCTAAAAGAAATAGATGGGTTAGAGATGTCAGAAGGAGCAGTAAATGGTAGAATTTTCAAGCACTACTACTCTCCTAAATTTACAAATAGTTAGTTTCATTTATTTTGATCATTATACATATACATTGAAGATTTTAGATTGGATTGGATGTTTTCCTAACAAAGTTGAAGCTCAGAGAGAAGGCCCTAAGCTTTGAGAGGTAAAATATCATAAGAATAAATAATTGCAGATGTCAGAAGATACTTACAGGGTCATCACAGTCAAATTCCAAAGGCTACTAGTCTTAAATTTCTTGACATTTCACTAGGAAATGCCATCCCCAAGTGGAGCCACTGTTAGGGTCCTATAATAATAGGATTCATAATTTTTGAATTGACTCTAATAGTCTTGTAAATATGTACATACATTGCTTTCTGCAAGTTGTTTTCCCATATTTTGAAAAATTAAAAATAATAAAAAATAAAAGAGGGTAAAAAGTCCTAAAAGAATGATCAAAGGACTTAGAAAAGATAGACCCCAAAAGAAAAAGACATGAAAATAAGACCTGAAAGTGAGCAAGTCAAAATGACACTACCATTTACTTTTACTGCAAGAATAATGATTATGTGCAGATTGTCAATAAATGCCATAATCCATGATTAGTTAAACAGTTTAATCTTAACTTTTCATGCTTTGAATTTCATGTTTTAGATAGAGAATAAATGAGGAGCTCAATAGTTTAATCTGAGCCCTCAAATGAAATAAGGTTAGACTTAGATACTTTTTATGCTTTGAAATAAATTGGATTTAGGTTTGCAAGCTTAAATGCACCCATGAAAATGAAGTAAAAAATGTTAGAAATAAAGATGGGTAGGTAGAAAGTAGTTGTGCAAGCATGTAATAAAGTATCATCGGGAAAAAATCACTAATTTCCCCTCCCCTACAATTATTCAGTATTCTAAACTATCAGTTAAAAAGGCTCAGAGCATTTCTCTGACTTCTGTTGGGACCGGACCCAAGGCTTGATGACTGATTGGTTTAAAATATTGAATCCCTACACAAAACCCACATTAATTAGCATTTATCCTTCATTCATAATCATAATCCCTTTTTCCTAAGTAAAAATCATGTTTACTTAGTAAAAGTGAAACCCTAAATAACTAATTTCATTCCCTTTCAAAAATCATTCATAAACCCTCAAAATACATTTATCCTAATTTAAAGTGTGAAGTAATACAACAAAGACAAGCTATGTTTTTTAAACTTTACTTAGAGTTAAACATGTGTTTTTATTCATTATATTATCCCTTTATTTTCATATTAATTTGTAATTTATTTATTAATTCCCTAAAACTATTCCCTCTCGTATAGTATTAAACCCTTATATTTAAATAAACCTCAAAAAATCTATTTTATATTTAAACCAATTTTCAAATACCCCATGTACGAAATATTAAATCCCGCCCTATCCCATTGGTTTAAAAACATATCTATAAGAGCTTATCCCGCCCCCTATAGCTTTAAACAACTGTCAAAGGTTGAAAAACTATATAATATTAAACTCGTGCCCATATGTATGATTTAAACATTTGCATATGTTTAAATTAACACTTAAACCTAACCCCGCCGCATATCATTTAAACCTAAGGTTTTAAACTTTGTTTAAAACGCTTATTTATAAAGTTTAAACCTCCCAGTCACGTTAATATATCTCAGCCCCACTACCAAGCCCCAATGCAACTTCCCCAATAAATTTGGGCTATTCGCAATCGAACCCCAAGATTCGACGGCATAAACACAATATCGCAAATAAAATTGCGCAAAATTCTTTGTTTCATTTCCACGTGAAATGGGCGGTATTGGGATTTTCTCCCTCTTACACATGCTTCACTTTTATTGTATCGCGTTGGTTTACTCAAAAACCATTTACCACCGAAATTCCACGCAATAACCGTTCATGGTTTTGATCCTTTGAACTCAAAAACCACTAGTTTCATGACTTAAACCTCCATTAATTGTTGGTGCCGTTTAACCTAATATGCATAATAAACATAGGAAATGCATTCATTTCCTATCTCTTTATGTGTGTTAACCCTGTATAAGCCACCCCGACTGTAAAAAAAGTGTTTTTTCCGCCATTTTTATGCCAAAGACTGCAAATTTCAAACCTGTTACCATTAAATATTGCAAAGGAGCTTCACATTGTTCCAAAGATCGAAAAGATACCACATAATTCATTCAACCCATTCAAAACCTTCAGAAACCGTCTTCAAAGCCCAATACCTACGTATAACAGGTATTCTTAAAGAAAATTAAGCCTATTTTAAATATGAAAATCCCTGTTAAAAGAGAAATTACATTCATACGTTCAAATTTACCACATAACCCTATCAAAAAGTCCAAAAAACAGGCCAAACCCTATCAAATTTTCTAAAAAATCCCTGTTTTTTTGCGCTCTGTTATAAAACACCAAATTGAGCCTAGAAACCTTCTGAAGTTATCCTAAACCTTTGTGCCCAATCTCAAAATACTTTTAGTCCAAATCATTCACTAAAAAACTCAGGAAACCCTTGTTTCTTGTTTTAAAATAGTAAAAGTCTATAAAATCCTATTAAAGATTGAAATTGAAGAATCGAGTAGGACCATTCATTTGCAATCAGAGGGATGCAGAGCCAGAAGCAGCTAAACAACTATTGGAGTGTACATTTGAAGAAAGCTTTCCTCGGAATTATGATCCACAAGGGATTCTAAGTAAGATGAGAGTTAAATGTAAGTTAACACCCTTCACTCATGAGACAAAACCAAAGATAGAAAAATATTCCAATCAGACTGAGTGGACAGAGGATACTTTAATAGATGTAGTGAAGAAAAGTGATACTAGTCACACTTTAGAGACTGTTGATCAAACAGAGAAATCCACTAAGAGAGTAAGAGAAGAAGGTACCTATGTTGCTGAAACCACTAATGAAACAAGGTTTAATATCA
Organism: Pinus albicaulis; assembly: GCA_034641835.2. Lineage (NCBI taxonomy): Eukaryota > Viridiplantae > Streptophyta > Pinopsida > Pinales > Pinaceae > Pinus > Pinus albicaulis. Next base: position 67,350 of record JAXQQM020086121.1, read on the forward strand.
GATATAATAAAAGGCCTAAAATAGATTCGGTAGGTAAATATAAAGTAACCATTGATGTTGAAGAAACAGATCTTCCAGATACCAACACAAATTTTTCCACTTTCATCATCAATGAGCCAGTTATTGAGAATCAGAATGAAGAACAAGTTGACAATGAAAATTCATAGTTAATAGAAAAGCAATAGAGCATGGAAGCTTCATCCTCATAGGCAGCTGAGGAGAAAGATCTAGATATCAAAGAAAAGTATAAACAAATCAAGTTAAAGAATGAAGAAATCAAAAACAATATCTACTTCCAATATCTGAAACAAACACCAAGTGTGCAAAACAAAATTTTGTCTGCCTTTGATTATTCAAACAAAAATTTAATCACGTCGATATTACAACCTATAGTCAAATCCCTAAAGACAATGGCAGATTATAAGAAGGTTGATTTGGAAGTCCAAACAGAAAAAATCCACGCTCTTGATCAAATTGAATTCCTTAGACAAACTTCAGAAATATTGTACTCTACTGTTACAACTAAAGCCATGAGTGCTCAAAAACTCCAAAACACCATCTCAAATATGAAAGATCAGATGAAATTGGACAAAGCATATTTTTATGCTAAGGATCTAAGAATCAAATCTTTGGAAGAATTGTTCATACAGATTGTATTTGACCAAGTAAATGTCAAGGCAACAGAACAATTAATAAAGAAAAAGAATGAGGATATTGCAGCTTTGAGGAAACAGCTTAAACTTCCTCAAAGTGAACATCCTCAAACCAAGGAAATAATAGAAGGACAAAATGAGAAAGATGATATGATGAACATAATATTTCAGCTTACAGCACAGATAAAATACATGGAGATTCAGATGGACAAGCTTGTCCAGGAAAAAGAAACACTAAAAACACAAGAAGCACCTACAATCATCCTTATGGTTACTACAGTTGTACCATCAAATCTAGCTAAAGAGTTAGCACCTAAAGTTCCACTGGCTACTGCAGTGCCAGTAACATCATCCACAACATCAGCTACAGAGTCATCTACAACAGCAGTTCACCGTACAGATGAGGCCAGCAAACTGGTAAAGGCCATGGAAGAAATGTCTCTTAAGACAAGTGAAGTTAACAAGTTAAAACAAATGATTGAAAATCTTGAAGATCAAAAGAAGTTGGCTCAAATTAATGCAAAAAATCATGAGCAAAAGGCCATCAAACTAAATGAAGAATTGAAGAAATTACAGAAGGAATTGACCTTGAAGGAACAAATTTCCTATGTAAAAAATCATTTGTGGAACAAGATCATAGAAGCCATAAATGATGTATGGCCTTCCATTCAAATGATTTTTGAACAAAGAGATCTACTCAAAGCAGCATTAGAAGAGATCCAAAAAACTAAAGAGGAATTAGATAACAAACCAAAACAAGCTTTAAAACTGATAAAGTTTCTCAACAGCAAGAACAGGCAAGAGTTGGAAGAACTTGAAATTACTGATAGAACTGAAACTATCCTTGAAATAAGCAAAGTTATCACCAAGAAGAAATTAATGAAGCAGCTTGAGGAAAAGTGTGAGAACATGAACATTACCATAACTAGGTTTATGGTCAAATTTGAGAATTTGAGGCAAATAATTTTGCCTAATATTTTGGTCATTAATGACAAATTAATGCCTCATGAGGGTTATAATAAAAAGATCAGAGAATATGCCAAGGAGCAAGTTGAAAAAACAGGTGGTGGACAAGGCATTCCAACAAGAAAAGTCTTACTCAGGAGTTTTGAGGACTTATTTTTCTTACAGCATGAAATAAGACACTTCATTAGGGGAATTTTGAGGTCTAAAATGGGCCTCCTAAGGAAATTATAAAATAATAGTGGAAATAATAAAATAATATTTGATTGCATCATCAAATTTTAGAGGGAAAAAATAAAAAACTACTTTTTCGACACATATTTTCAACTCATCTCCCAAATTTTTTACTCAATTTTCGAGCGGGAATACTCATTGGTTGCAAGATTTAATTCCTCATCCAAGGAGTACCCATGTTGCATACTTTTGATGGATTCTGCTATATGAAAAATGAGAAATACTTGAAAAACGTGATTGCAATCACGTTTTTTCTGTATTTCCCAATTTTTGTGTAGCAGAATCCAACAAAAGTATGCAACATGTGTACTCCTTGGATGGGGAATTAAATTTTGCTTCTAACAAGTACTCCTGCTCAAAATTTGAGTAAAAAATTTGGGAAATAAGTTGAAAATACACGTTGGAAAGTAGTTTTATTATTTTATTATCTTTTAATTTTTTTACCATTTTACCTAAAAAATGGTGAATCATCCCCCATGGTTGACATCATCATCTTGAATCCTATTGGTTCTTATAAATTTTATTTTGGTTGTACAATTTTCTTAAGAGGCCCATTTTAGACTTCAAAATTCCCCTAATGGTTTGTCATTAAACCAACTTTTTCCAGGTACACAAAAGCAGATGAAAACTTCAGGAAGCTTAAGAAAATACAAATTACAAGTGAGGAAGATTGGCATTCATTAACATATTTACTGTGAAAAGTAATAAGGCAGAAAAGATAACAGTGAAAACAGTTTGTTGATTTACATTCAAAACATATTTTTATAGCAGTAAACATGTTTTACAAATGGTTAAAGAGTATCAGAGATTGAAGAGTATCAGTGAAAGAGTATCAAATAAGTAGATCAGATTTCAAACCAAACTAGAAATATCTAAAGCCAACAAGGAAGACAGCAAGGCAACCAGATGCATCTTATCCACAATCAGTTTCTATTTTATTTGAATTGATAGGGCAACTTGCTAATTTGTTGAGTAGCTTTCTCTATTATTATTGTAAAGATATTCTATTTCCCTTAGATAATTCCTAGAAGCATTCTAGGATATTTTGTAAATAAATACTTCATCTTTAGAAGTATTAGTGTGGAATAAATTGCTGAAGATTTCTATAGTCATTTTTGCGGACTTGAAGGCTTTTTTGTGTTTCAAATTTTGAGTAGCAGACTGGATCAGATCAACTAGCATCATATTTTTGGATTCATGTGATGAGCTATTTGGAGTGAAGTATTTTCTACTTGTCATTTTTATATTTATTTGTTACATGCAATCCATTATGTGTTCTAAATTTGAATGAATGAATAGGAAGATTACTTCGGGATTTGTTAAAAGCACCATGTCTTAACTATTTGTCATTTCTATGTTTTCTTCTGATTTCCAGAGTAGGGAAGCCTTAATTTCTCCCTCTTTCATTTGATTTCTACCTATTACTTCCCTTTTTTGGATCAAATAACCCTTCATTTCCCTTTATCCTGATCTTATCATCTCACAAAACAACTTTTCAAGATCTCCAAGGGTTGTCTATCTTGCCCTGAAAACATTTGAGTTTTTGGCCTTGATCCCAGTTCTGTCTGCTTGACTTTTGACTCCTTAGCCCTATGAAAAAATAGATTTCCCACTATCCATCTCTTCAAGTGATTTTTCCCACCAAATCAATCAAAACCAAAACCAATTACACAATCATAACTAGCCTAATATTTTATCAAAAAAACAAAGTTAAATCTTATAGAGAGAGCCCTCTCTGAACCCTAGGAAGGCTAGATCATAGAGTTTAAAAGTTGGCCTATGGTTACCTCTAGTTTTCTCAACTAAAAAACCAAAAATCTCACAACTAGATAATTACTGGAGTGATAATAGCAGCAATGAAGAAGCACAACATTAATTTGGAGAACTCTTCAACTTCATCTTCAAGAATGGCACTTTCTACTTGTGGTTTTCAAGCATCAATATTTTGTTATGCATTGAATGTATCTTCTTCTTGTCATTCTCATGAGTGGCTCATTGATTCTTGAGCCTATTACCACATGGCCAAAAATAAAGCCATGTTTTCTTATTTAAATGATTGTAACACCAAAAATATTTATGTTGGTGATGAAATATATGTTAGTGTTGTAGGGTGTGGAACTATTCATCTAGATAAAGTTCAATTTAATGATGTATTATGTGTTCCTACCTTATACTACAACCTTTTATCTGTTTATCAGATAACTCATTCAGGTGAAGGGAAAACCATAGAATTCTCACCTCATGATGTTGTAACTAAGGACCTAAGAGATCCTAGACATATTTTAGCTACTGGAATTGCTAATTATTCCACAAGGTTGTATAAGTTTGACAACTTTGTGTCATCATTTATTCCCTCCGTTTTTGTTGCTCATAATGATGAAGCAAGAAAAATTTGGCATGAGCGATTTGGTCACTTAAACTATCGCTCTCTTCAAACTCTATGTAAAGAAAATATGGTGACAGGTCTTCCTATGGTATCTTACTGAGATGGTGTTTGTTCTGGTTGTGCACTCGAAAAACATCATTGGGACAATTTTGATAAACGTGCATCTTGGTACGCTTCACCCCCTTCGTAGCTTGTGCACAGTGATTTATGTGGTCCACTTCTAGTTGTTTTTTTCTCTAGCTACAAGTACTTCTTAAATTTCATTGATGATTTTTCCAGATGCACTTGGGTATACTTCTTAAAACTCAAGAGTGAAGTTTTTAACATGTTCTTGGCCTTTAAGGCCTTTGTTGAGAAACAATCTGGACATCAAATTCTTAAGTTAAGATCTGACAATGGAGGAGAATATGTTAACAACAAATTTATCAAATTTAGCATTGAACATGGAATTCAATTGCAACATAATGTTCTATATACTCCACAACAAAATGGTGTAGTTGAAAGGAAGAATCGCACTCTAAAATAAATGGATAATTGTATGCTTCAATCTAAAGGACTTGGTCTTAATTTTCGGGTAGAAGCAATTAACCGTGAAATTACATAGTAACTCTGACTCCTACTAAGGTTTTAAGGAATATAATTCCAAAAGAAGCCTGGAGCTCAATAAAACTAGATGTAAGTCAAATTTTCATTTTTGGAAGTGAAGCTTGGGCCCATATTTCAGATGAGAAACATAAAGCCTTAGAACCTAAGAGTGAAAACTGAATTTTTGTTGGATATTTTGAAGATCTCAAAGAATATAGACTTCTTCAACCCAAATCCAAAAATGTGATCATTAGAAGAGATGTAAAATTTGATGAAAATATATCAGCTTGCAAGCCTAGTTCGATGGGTGTGCCACCTTTGGCCCGCGAGCCTGATTCGGCATATGTGACACCTCTCTCTATCTCTTCTACTTTTGACAACATTCCTTCTATTTTGGATGATGATAGCGAAGGTGAAAATCCTCCTCCACCTCCTCAAGATCTTCCTTCAACTCCACAACTTTCAAATGGGTTTTCTCTACTTGGGATGCAGCAGGTTCTCTTGCAGGTGACCCTGCAGATCAATGTCGTACACGTTCTCAGTTCGATAGAGCCTCTTCCTTATTGGCTCAAGTTCCATAAAATCATGATCTAGACACCTTTGAAGAAGCTTTAGGTCATCCATATTGGGATGCAGCTATGAACGAAGAATAGCATTCCTTATTGGCAAACGAAACTTGGGATCCTGTTCCTCTTCCAAAGCAAAGAAAAATTTTCATATGCAAATGGGTTTACAGAACAAAGTTTGGACCAGATGGAAAAGTGGATAAACATTAATCTCATCTTGTTGCTAAAGGATTTTCACAAGTTGAAGGCATTGAATATACTAAAACCTTCTCCCATGTTGCCAAAATTAATTATATCTGCCTTGTTCTTTCCCTTGCTACCTCCTTTAAATGGGAATTTCATCAAATGGATGCTAAATCCGCTTTCCTACATGGGGACTTGCACGAAGAAATCTACATGGAACAATCCCCTGGATTTATCCAAGACAACTCTAGCCTTGTTTTTCGCCTTATGAAATATCTCTATGGTCTCAAACAAGCCCCTCGGGATTGGAATGCCAATATGGGTAGCTTTCTCTTAGATAATGGCTTTTCTAGATGTCATTTCGACAACACTGTATACACCAAGAAAGTGGGTAAGTCCTTAATCATCCTTGTTCTTTATGTTGATGATCTTATCCTTACTGGTAGTGATCCCAACCATATAAACCATGTGAAGTATGCCTCAAAAATAAGTTTGAAATGAAAAACTTGGGACACTTGCATTATTTCCTTGGTCTTCAAGTCTTGCAATCCAAATAAGGTATTACCGTTTCTTAGTCCAAGTATGCATGTGATCTTCTATGCCACTTTCACATGGAAGACTGTAAGCCAACCCCTTCTCCCTTTTAGTCTGGAGTCAATATTTCAGTCACTTTGTAATATTCCTAAATTAGCATCCAGCTAATAGGAATATTAATTTTGCTTTTAATATCTAATTAGATGAATAAATGGGTAAGGAGGCTCATAAGTTGCTTAAGTAGGCATTAAATCCCTCATAATGTGAAAAGGGATCATATTAATAATTGGATCAAACATCCTCATGTGTGAAAAGGGTTTAAAATGTGTGGAAAAATTCAAGTTTTACCAAGTCAACAACATTATTATATGAGGAGTGGATCATAAATAAAGACAACTCAGTGTGAATGAAGATCAATCTAGCTAGTCAAAATGAAGACACCTTGGGTGTGAAAAGAGACAATGCATGAAGATCAAGTCAAGGTTGAATAAATCAAACAACACTATAAATAGATGAGTGGGACTAATGGAGACAACGTAATTTTGGTGGAGGAGCCTTTGCATGGAAGCAACCTCATAATTGGGTGGGACCCTTGGTGAGGAAGCTCATCAACTATATAATGGAGGGGATGGCAGTCATATGGGGTATGATTGAATATTATATTTTGTATGTGATCTATTTAGACTTATTTCATGCTTTGATTGTTTAGCTAAGTTTTTTGCACTGTTTAGTGCAAGGGTTTTCTCATGCGGGAATTTCCCACTCTTGCTTGGAGATCTTGTTTAAGAAATCTGAGGAGAGCATTTTGTGCTATATTTTACACTACCTAGTGTTAGGCCAAGAAGTTACCTTCAGCAAGAGTGCAGTCCCTTGCAGAAACTGCGTTATTTCTTAAGGTGTTGCAGTGGAGGGGTTTAATCCCTTGTTTTGTGAGCTAGTTTCCCAGGGGGAGGATCAGCCTTTTCCTTGAAAAGCAAGAGAAAGGATATACAGCCATTTCTTTGCATGATCAGCCATTTTTATGTAGAGCTTCAGCCATATAGCATGATTTATACATAGATCTACAACAAATATTTCATGTATATCATGTTTTCCAAGAAACCCTTGTCGGGTCATATTAGATCTATGTAAAAGAGACTAGATCTCTGTTTTTATGTTCCATGATTAATAAATCATCATATATTTTATGTCTCTATATTTATGAGTATAAACCCTCAAATAACTACGCTTTCACTTTCTGCAATAATTTCTATTTGCATTGGTCTTGGGGTTTCAGCATTTTTGGGTTGTTTTGAGCATGGGAGGCTTGTTTAACTAGGATATAATGATTTTTTTCTAATTTAATTTCAGATTTGGTTGCTATAATGTCAAATCTAATGAATCCATGGGCTGATTTTTTCTGTTAATTCTTATATTTCTGAAGAATGCGTTTTTCATGCATGTATTGCTGAGTTTTCCCATTTGGGAATATTACAGTGGTATCAGAGCTCTAATCTTGGCTCAGCCTATGTACTACAACCATTATGGAGTATTCTTATGAGAAGGAGAGGATCTGCAAAAGGGATCAAGGCAAAACCTTATTTTCTGGAGGGAAGAAGTTCTCAAAACTTATTCTACACACTTTGCATGGCATGAGAAAAGACATTGAAGAAATGAGGCGGGAAAAACATGGAGATCCCTCAAAAATATCTATACATGAGGAAAGCTCTAACTCCTCATATTATGGGTGTGAGTATTCAGCCACACCATCAGATCTAAAATGCTCTACTAGTCATATGTTCATGAAAAATGAGATGGAGAAAGAAGATGTTCCAAAGAAGGAGACTCTTGGTGATTATTTGCAAGAGTATGAAGCTCAATCTAAGGGGTTCAAATATCACTTGAACTTCCAAGGGTTTTACAAGATCAAGGAGGAAAGAAGCACAAGGATCAAGTAGCATAGTGTGGGTAGATTCTTTCTATCTACTTTTTATGCATCACCTAAATGTCCAGCTAGGGTTTGGGTGAAGCAGCTAGACACTTATGTGCAACAACATCAAGTTTCAAAAAATGAATTCATCAAAGAAGCAGTGCTACATCTTGAGGGTAAGGCTTATGCTTGGTGGTTGTTTGAATATTTTTCCTTAAATAATGCAAATACATCTACTTATGCAAAGTTCATTAGAAGATTAGTGGAAAGGTTTGATGAAAATTTTTACGAAACATCTTCTATGGAGCCTATCAAACCAAAACAAACAAAACCTTTACATGGGTTGGAAGGATCAATAAATCCAACTCCATTTCAGAAAACCATTGAAGGGGATGAACACTTGTATACCTTGCCAAGGGCAAAGTCCCCATTGCATGATGAGCTTTCTTCTCAAAAGAAAGACATGGAGATTCCTCCTTCAATGGAAGACTAATATCTAAGGTCTCTTATTGATGATGATTCATTTTCAACTATTGATGAGGAGGAAGAGAAGGCTGGAGATAACAGCGCAGTCATATCAAGAGAACAACTAGTACCTCATGAAGAGGAAGATGGAGCACTTGCTCCAAGGAGAGAAACTCTTGCACTCTTGCAAGAAGTTCCACAGATTCTCACATATGGAGAACATGGAACAATACATGTGCAGCATGTGCCATCATTGTCAAATGGTGAGATATTGAAGATAGAAGAAGATAAAGGGGAGGGAAAGCATCATATGATAAGGATCATACATCCCTATTTATTTCATAAGATTGATGCACAAAGGAGGCAGGAGGATTTGTGCAATATAGGCAAGGAAAATTCAGTCCACACACATGGACATCTTGATCTATGCCTTGATGTCTCTTTGCATGGAGGCATTACACCAGGGAGACCCCCTGATTGGAAGAAGAATAAATTTTTCTCTCAACTTGGAGAAACATTGACATACTTAGCTAAGGAAGGAGCCTTGGGAGAAGCTAGCACAACGCAGAGAATCTTTGATGGGATCAAAGGAGAGGTAAGAAATTTTCTGAAATGGACATTGATATCTCCCACTCAGTTATTTGTGCTGGAAAGACAGGATTCAGAAGTATATGATAACATGCATATGATGTCAAATTTCCACTCCATATCCTTGGTGAAGCCAATGATATTCTCACACAGAAAAAATATTTCTGAACATGACAAGAGGATATCAACACTCTTGCATGCATGGGACAAATTAAGGAATTTTTGGAAGACAAAAAATTTTCAAGGAGAGGTTGACTTCCATCTGCTTCAATCTTGTCTTGAGCAAGATCAACTGTAAGAAAGGTAGAAAAATAAAGTTGATATTACTCCAACATGTGACTATGGAATCAAGCATGTTAAAGAGGAGAGTCATGTTATGGTAGAGGCTGCATTTCAGATTTCTACAGTGCTGTCATTGTTGGGGAGCCTAGATCCATAATGGGAGTCCCAACTCTTGATGGAATATTCCAAGAACCTCTTCACATGTAAGGTTCTTGATGGGCAAGTGATAGATAGGAGGTATAAAGTGGTTTATGGGGTCATTTACTCTCATGATCAGATGTATTTGACTAGAGACTCCAAGCTCAAGGAGAAACTACTTAATGCAGCCTATGAGATCTTGCTTTCTAAACCGACTGAATTTATTAAAGCATAATGTACCATCTTGGAGGGATTCATGTGGGAATATTTCAAAAAGGAGATTCACTCTCATATGAGGAAGTGCATAAACCATTTGTTGGTTGAGGAGGAACATATCTCTTGGGAGGATTTATCATTACCACCTCCTTATTATTTGGGTGTGAAAGGGAGCTCATCCATGAGCTACCTCACTGATTTGAATCAAGTGTATGGTAAGACTTGTATTTATGAACATCATGATGTATCTACTATATGCTTGTATTTTCTTAACACTCATGTACAGGGCTTTGCTCCAAGAGGGGGCACATTTTCTTATGAGCTTCATGGGCTATTTGGGGCCATGAGAAATGGAGATGTTGACCATTCCCTAGGAGATTTTGGGAAGATGTTGTATTCCTCATGGTGTGCTTCATTAGCACCAACTATCATACACCTTCTCCAAGCATACAAGGAGAATGGGACAACAAACAAGTGGTGGAAAGAACACTTGTTATATCATATTCTATGGCAGTTAGGAGTAAAACTGCATTGATTGCACATGAGGGACCATTGTCCTTCTCCTTTACTACATATGGCAGCTAGCATGACTTTAATTATGATTCCATATGCTGAAGATGTTATTATTTTTTTTGGGAACATGATTGGAGGAGAGACACATTGGTTGGATGTGTCCTTTGGGGAAGAAATTTCCCACACTTTTTGCATTACATGTTTCAAGGGGACCATGGGAGATGATATGGCCACTATAGTGAATCACTTGCTTCTTTATGAGTTGGACCATATGATTTTTTGGAACACTTGGAACACACCTCTCATGAGAATTTGGGAGGAGCTTTTCTATGAATTACCAAGTTGGGAGGTGATTCATTTCATTTGGATGATAGCATGGAGATGGGAGCCTTTCATTGGTAATGAAGTTCCCCATGATTGTCATCACTTCTATCTTGAGGAGGCCATTGATCAGCAAGAAGGTTTCCATATAGACCTTCCATTCTTTCATGATGAGATCCATTTGGTTTATCCACCAAAGGCCAACTTACACACTTGGGAGGAACAATTGGGAGATAGAATTGTTGCAGAATATCTAAAGCAATGGTGGAGACTATTGGATGTGGAGGCCCCAAGAGGAGGAGGGGAGGTTTTGTAGCACCCTTGCAGTTGCTTGAGGAGAAGCAACATTTGGGAGGGGAAGACTCTAATATTCCTAAATTAGGATGCAGCTAATAGGAATATTAATTTTTCTCTTAATATCTAGTTAGATGAATAAATGGGTAAGAAGGCCCATAAGTTGCTTAAGTAGGCATAAAATCCCTCTTAATGTGGAAATGGATCATGTTAATAACTAGATAAAGCATCCTCATGTGCGAAAAAAGTATAAAATGTGTGAAAAAATTCAATTTTGACCAAGTCAACAACATTATTATATGAGGAGTGGATCATAAATAATGACAGCTCAGTATGAATGAAGATCAATCTAGCTAGTCAAAATAAAGACAACTTGGGTGTGAATGGAGACAATGCAGGGAGACTAAGTCACGGTTGACTAAATCAAACAGCGTTGTGAATAGATGGGTGGGACTAATGGAGATGGCGTAATTTTGGTGGAGGAGCCTTTGCATGGAAGCAACCTCATAATTGGGTGGGACCCTTAGAGAGGAAGCTCATCAACTATATAATGGAGGGAATGGAAGCCATGTGGGGCATGATTGAAGATTATATTGTGTATGTGGTCTATTTAGACTTCTTGCATTCTTTGGCTGTTTAGCAAATTTTTTTGCATTGTTTAGTGTAAGGGTTTTCTCATGCGGGAATTCCCCACTCTTGCTTGGAGATCCTGTTTAAGAAATCTGAGAGGAGCATCATGTGCTACATTTTCCACTATCTTGTGTTAGGCCAAGAAATCACCTTCGGAGACAGCGTAGTCCCTTGCAGAAACTGTGTTATGTCTTAAGGTATTACAGTGGAGGGATTTAATCCCTTGTATTTTGAGCTAGTTTCCCTGAAGGAGGATCAGTCTTTTTCCTGAGAAGCTAGTAGGAGGAGCTACAGCCATTTTATTTTCATGATCAATCATTATTATGTATAGATTTATCCACACAACGTGATTCCGCCATAGATCTATAGCATCTTCTTCTTGCATTTCATGTTTATCAAGAAACCCTTTCCAGGTCATCTTAGATTTCTGTAAAAGAGGCTAGGCCTCATTGATTAATATATAAGCAGATCTATTTTGTCTCTCATATTTCTGAGTATAACGCTCAAATAACTGCACTGTCACTTTCTGTAGTAAGTTCTGTTTGCAGTGGTCTTGGGGTTTCAGTGTTTTTGGGTTGTTTTGAGCATGGGATGCCTGTTTAACTAGGCTATAATGATTTGTTTCTGATTTCCTTTCAGATTTGGTTGTTATAATGTCAAATATAATGGATCCATGCGCTACATTTTTCTATTAATGCTTATATTTCTGAAAATTGTGTTTTGTGTACATGTATTGCTGATTTTTCCCATTTGGGAATTATTACACACTTGTACTACCCCCGAAGTTGATGCTACCTTATACCATCAACTTGTTGGTAAAATTTTGTATTTAACCCATACCCGTCCTGACATTTCCTTTATCGTTGGTATTGTTGCTCGGTTTATGCACCAACCTCATGAAAGTCACTGGAAATCAAATAAAAGATTACTTCGATATATTCGAGGTACAATTCAGTTCGAGATTCATTATAGTGCAGGAGCATATCCCTTGTTGATTGGTTTCACTTATTCAATTGGGTCAGTGACCTTGATGATAATGATGATCAAAATTCCCATCACAGGATTTATGTTTTCACTAGATTTGGTTCAAAACCCATTACATGGTCTTGTAAGAAACAAAGTGCCATCTCTCTTTCTTCAAACGTAAGAAGAGTATCATGGTGTAGTTGAAGCTCGCAAGGATTCAAGGGCCATGTGGCTTCATGAATTCATCAGATCTTGTCCGAATTTGGTCTTCACCAACAACATCCAACTACACTTTAGTGTGATAACCGCAGTTCCATTCAACATGAAAATATCCAATTCGGAAGACCAAAATAAGATGAAACACATTGAGCTACACATACACTTCATCGGAAAGCTCATTCATGATCATTTTCTTGAAGTGCAGTATTGTTCAACCAATGATCAAGTTGTTGATATCTTTACAAAGGCTCTCATAGAAGTGAAGTTTACCAAAGTTTGATCATGTTTGGAGTTCAGGAAAGTTATCATTAAGGGGTGATAGGCTCTAATGCCTCCTTCCTTCTCCTATTGTGTCACCTTTGTAAATCCTTCAATCCTATCCCAAGTTGTTCTTAAGGGGGGAAGTTAGGATATTCCGACATATAGGAAATAGTTAAGTATAACTTGGTCTAGCGTAGAGTTAGGTAAAATGTGTTTCTGTGTTGCATACATTTGTAACTTATAATCCGACGGTCACAATATGTAGTGATTTGACGGTTCATTCTCTCCTCGGTATTACCGACACTTGATTAGTGGCTTAGCATTCGATTGGTCCATTATCTCTATTTAAAGAGCATGGAGGTTCATTTGTCCGACGACCATTTATGAGAGAAACTTATGTAAATTTTCTTTCTTTATATTAATAAATTTCCTGAAGTGGCTGCGTTGGCTTAGGTCATGGATTGTTTCCCTATTTGAGGGTTTTAACCACGTCAAATACTGGTGTACTTATTTGTGATCTGTTTGTGAGTGGTGACCATTGGTGTTTGATCTAAGGAACTTACCCTGTAAATTTCTACAATCATGATATAATTAAGCCATTAGCTTTTTTCATTATGTTGGGGGCATGCAAACTATCTCAAGCACAATTTTTTCTTTGTTTCAATCTTGTGTAAAAATGAAATGAAACCTATCTCAAGCATAGTTTTCTTATGTTTCAAGCTTTTGTAAAAATGAAACCTATCTCAAGCACAATTTTATCTCTATTTCAAGCTTGCGTAAAAATGAAATCTATCTCGTGTCCATTTGGTTATTATTTTCAAGACTTGTTAAACTCATGAAAATACCAAGCATCTTTTGTTGTTTTTCATGCTCGTAAAATGCACATGAAAATGTCGAGTTGTTTCTACATTTTCCTACTTGGTAATTAAATTGAAAGTTGGTGAGTGATCTATTTTCCATTCTCAACCTCGTTAAACTATGAGAAGGACGTGAGTATACTTTTATCATTTTTTCGAGCTCATTAAAATTGTATGAAAAAGGAACCCTTTTGAGTCCTCTTTAACCTCTTTTTATACTCTCAAAATATGAAAATATTGTCTAGCAAACTTTTTTCTTTCGAACTCATTAACATGTATGAAAAAGGTATACATTTACCCTTTTTACATACTGCGTAGACTATTTAGGAAAAAGGTATACTTTGATCAACCATGGTCAAAAGAGTTCTCCCTTGTATTATTTTACACATTTTTGGGCTTGGGGGACTAAATTTTTGGAAAATAACTTTATGAATTTTCCTTTTCATTTCTTTTCCAAACTCTCTAAATGTGAAAAATAAGTTGAGTTACCCCTTCACTGGACTCGTAAAATGTAAACAATGTAGGACTTGTCAACCATGATGAGACCGAACCACACCTTCCCAGGGTTTGTTAAAAATACTTTAAGGACTTATCTAAAGGATAAACTTATATTACAAGCATATTTTATCCTCCTCAACATTGTGTAAAAATAAGGAGGTACTTGCCAGAAATGGTGGGGAAAATTGGGAAAATAGTGTATAGAGTCAGTATTTGGCAGTAAGTCACTCTTGAACATGAAAGTCCTTCACTTTCGTGTCTAATTGGGTTGGTAAATCCACTTACCTATTCGTTGATCACACCTCCTTGAAAGACTGCATACCAGTTTTTGATCCCATATTGCGTCAATGCTACCAACTCCATATAGTGTCATCAATATGTTCAAGAGAAGTTCAACCTCAGTGAAAATATTTTATAGTACATATATCCCTCTTTCATGTTGACCATACCTAAGTCAATATTGAATTAACTGTTTTTTCCTATTCAAAATATTGATACCTATTTCATGTCATTAATGGGGATACATCAAGGCCCTCCCACAACAGGTCACTTCCTATCGACTTCAACACATTATCTAGGAAGTTGAAGTCAACTTTAGATCATTTATTCACACTTCATAGATTGTACCAGGGTATCTTTAGGGCCATTGACATTATTGGTGGTTCTTGTTGCATATGTTAATGGTCCTCATTCTCTAGTAATCAGATGGTTTCTTCCATGTTTGACTTCAACACATTTCATTCACATGGTTAGACTCATACTATCGAGTGGTAGTGATGAAGACCCTAGATCTAGTTTCATCCATCCAGGCTACGTGGAGTTTCATGACTGATGTATAAATCCACAATGTATGATGATGGTTGTGTTCATGATATTGAGTCTATTCAAGCATGGATCCATGATGTATACCTAGTGGCCATGATTTTGATTTTTTTATATGGATCTTTGCAAATTTACATACTTAGGTCTACGAGTTGTTTAGATACTATATTGAGTATGGAAATATCTACATCAAATATGATCTCATGATGATATTGTATGTAATCTTTGATTTTTTATTTATGTGTCTTCAACAAATCAGTATTTGATCCAAACTTTTGCATGATAAACCACTTTAGTCTTCATATATAATTTTCGACTTTGTACTTTAGGGGGGAATCTGTTACACATAAATTTGTCACACTGAGGAAAATGACCCTAAATATAGATCTTTTTCTATCTCATGAAACCTTTTCATCATTCCCCTACAAATATGGAAGAAGATCCATTCTAATAAATAAAATAATATTGGATTACATTTCTAAAAACCCTAGTTTAAACGTTCATTGCACCTTTCCTATTGTCAAAGTGTGATGATGCACCTATAACTATTTCAAACATGCAATGATCATCACAATTTTCCAGACAAAAAAGTACGATGACAATTGTACATGGGTAAAAATAAAAAGTAAATTATAGAAGCCTTGTTCAATAATATTCTTCAAACTAAATGATCTCGAGTTCACACATATCTGGGCATTATCCCCACTTTAATGGATTCCATCCCACTCATTTATTGAGAATTCTAGGGCATCGATATTAGGTGATTTCTCTTCTATTAGTTACTTCTTGTGAGTGATATTTACTTCTTTATATTAGGATCTTATTTTACTTAGGTTATTAGTGTTATTCTTCATCAAACAATTACCAATGAATAAACCATAAAGAGACAAGAGACACAGAATATAGGGCGCTATTAGTGAGGGTCAAAACCTCTCACTCTTTGCAACGAAAAACCGAACAAATTCTTCTTCTTATAGAGATTTCAATTGATGAATACCAATACCAAGACCCATGACACAGCCTCTCCAAGATCAAGTCACAAACCCTTCCTTCCAGCTTTTTCTTCTTGACTAATTCAACATTAGTCAAACTTCCTTCCTTTACTTCTAATCTCGGTTACTTCGACCTTCTTTCACGGACATGCAACTCTCATACTTCAACAATTCTGCATGTGTGAGGATATGGAGAGGATTTAGGCTACTATCCTCCTTAGCTTTACTAGAATTCTTCTCTTAATGATCTCGGCTAGCATATAAAGTGTCTTATATACTTTCTCATTGAATTATTTAGGACTAATATATTACAAAAACAACAACCCTAGGTTATGCCATATGTGTGAGGAGATAACCCCTAAACACAACGCTTAAATACTTTGATATTCATCTTCCCTTCTTCATTGGTTAGTAGGTTGCCTTCTTGTAAACCTCACACTCTCTTTCTTATTTCAGACTTCAACCGAATTTAATACTTACAAATGACCAATTTTTTTTCCTTTGAAATAGGATGAGCTACCTATTTATAGTGGTTGCTGCCTCATAATAAGATGGCATGACTTCAGCTGAACCGATGTGTCCTTTTTATGAAAAAATATTATTTCTTTGCAAATGACCTTTAGGAGGATTCTAGTGCTTGTATCGTAGTGTTTTTTGACACTTTTATTGACTCATAAAAAATATAATATGCCCAAGTAGGGTCCTTCATACATGACATATACTAAATTTAAATTTTATGAATAGATGACTCAATCCTAAAGGCTCACAATGGGAGCCATTATTAAAATAGAATCCCTTGCTCATGAAAACCATGAGACAAGCATTCCAATAATTTTATTTTTATTTATTTTCATCGATTACATAAAATCACAATTACACATGTCATTATGAAGACCAAACGTAGTCACGTTTCAACACTCCCTCTTAACTAGGGAGATATTCATAATGGTACTCGGTCATTCTCAATCTGAAGAATTTATCATAAGAAGAATCAGATTGGTAACCCATATGTATAACATCATATCAATCATCATTTTCATAGCAAGTCCTTGACTAACAACTCTATCTCTCCACAATATCTGAGCACAATGTTGGCGAGACCAATGATGTATAGACACCCTCATCATTGTCTCTCTTGGAACATACCCCACCCATGTTCTCAGGGTGTGTTCCACCAGGACTATTCTTATCTTATATTCCCAATCCTCAAAGAATATCAGTCCTCAATGAATACTCTTCTCTTAGATGACCTAATACATCCTCAAAGAGCACCGGATGCCATATGATTACCCAATCCTACATTCTGTCTTCCCAAGTGAAGACAAGAATGATGTGTCTATCTCTCCCTTTTAATTAGGGTAGAAATATGTATTCCAATAAAGGAATGTACTCATTCCTACAGAAGGAATGTACCTAAGCTCCCTCTTGCCTTAGGAATTTCCAAGTTTCTTCCAAGTAAAAAACTTGTTTCCAGGCTCCATCTTAATGAGGGACCTACAACAACTCCTCAGGTAGAGATGATGTGACAACTAGTTGCTTGAAGAGCTCCTATTCACGATGTCATGAACTTATTTTCATTATCTAGGAGTCTTCATGTTTAGGGCTCTTACATATGACACCAACCATCCATCACTTTCATCCATGAGTCAGCCATGTCATCATCGGAAAGTGATTCATTAGTCCATATATGACCTTCCTTCATGACATGCTGCTTTCTTCATGCCATGTTTTACTTAAGTATCTTTCATCCTACTACATGTGCATCGGTGGTGGAATACATCCATAGATATTCCCTTGGAAGCTCTCCATAAACCCATGTAGATATAAAAATAAAGGAATGAAAATTAAAATCAACATTACCTTTGTGATTGTCTTTCATCATGACATCTAGGCTAGTTTGCATCAACATCCTGGATACATATCGACACATATCCCAAATATATATATTTTCAAGGGTCTCTTCTTTTTCATACTTCATCATAGTCTTCATACCTTCCATGGATATATCTTAGTCAAATATTCTTGGGCTTTCAAATGTTGATTTCCTTTACCATGGTTGCATATTCCATGATCTCTTCCTTACTTTCTTCGCACATTACATTCCAAGGAGCTTCCAATCAGAGTTCCCCAATTGTATTCAACCACCTCATACTTCATATGAAGACATTTTATGTTGATTTCATCTAATGAATATGTGACCCATGTATTCATGGAGGAGATCCTTACTTTTGATAATTTTCTTTAGATAGCTCATTGATCCATGTTAACTACAACCATATAACATGACTTTCACAATCTAAAATGTAAGAATACATACCTCATTTTTCCTTTGGTTCATCCAAACTTCCTGCAATAGTTTCCCTTCTTGAAAGATATTCAATTCTGATGCAGGAGCATTAGGCTCAGAAAATCATGTATTTTAATAGACATAGGGATCTAGTGTTTTCAAAGAAGATTGGTTCATTAATGTAATTATTAATGTTTTGAGTGATTTAGAATAAGAATTAATTAAATATTGAGAGGAATTTTGTAAATGTTCCCGAATGATTGGCGAACATGAGAGAATTAGGATAGTTGAGATTTCATAGGGATTGAGATATTTAGGAATTAATTGTAAATTTTAAGTTAGAATTGGTTTCATGATTTTGTGGGTTTGAAAGGATTTTTAGGGATAAAGGATAGATTTTAGGACTTAGAGGATTTTGAGGAATTTGTTGAACAAGTTAAGGATCTAAACCAGAATTGGTTATAGAGTCCATTTGTATAAATTATAAGCCTCAAGGCATAGAAGGAAGTAGAAGATTTTTTAGATAGAAAGTAGGGTTTTGGAAAAACAGGGGTTTGTTGTGGTAAGCCTATGGGCAGTTGGAGAAAAGGGCCATTGATTAGAATATCAGGCCAGAGACAAGAGGTCTTTTGTAATTATTTGATTATATGTATATATGGAGGAATTTGATTTCTAAATTATTGTGTGCACTGATTTATTGAGTTTTAATGAAGGAAATGAATGAACAGAGTACTCGAACTCAATGATGTAATGAATGATTTCAGGAGATTGAGTGTGGTTTTAAAAGGTCAAATTATCATTTATAAATTGAATTCTGTGTGGATTGCCTTTACCAAAGGTTGATCATTGATCACAATATGGATCAATGACTTTGAAAGAAATATGACCTTGCAATTTGATATCCAAACATAATTACATGAAGGCTGACTTATAAACTGATGGTTCATATATAGGGATTTTATGAAACCTATGAACCGATAAACAGTGGAGAGCGCACAAGAGTGAAGTCAAAAGAGACTATTATACAGTGAAGGGATTGGATGGAAAAAACATGGTCCTATTGAAACAACAAACTAAATCGAGGCAGAAGATTTAATTACAGTGATGCTTGAAAGTATAACAGAGAAAAGATCTTTGTTTTCCGCAATAAGAAGTGGAAATATGAATCGATGAATTAAGTGTTTCACTAAGTGTGCGGAGGAGCTATATTAAAGGATTTCATGTGGAATTGTAAGTCAAATACCAACGGAATCATGAATATGGTTTCTGTATAGAAGACGAAACTGTGAAGGTGGTTTCGAAAACCAGCCGGTGGTTTTCGTGCAGCTTTAGAGTGGTAAGTGGTAATTGCTTGATCGAACGTGATAGCATTCAGGCGGCGACACATAGCAGTGGAAAACCACTTATTTCGCATAAGTTTGAAATATTAAAGGGTGTGCATCTTTGTTATGTGATAATCGTTGGATTGGGAGATGGAGTGCGATGACCGTTCGATGGATGGACGGGTGCAGATAGATCATTGGTAGACAGTGAGTTGTTTGATAGCTGTGGGTCCCAACATACATATGTTGGTAACTTTGGGTTTTTAACCAAAGTCGGATAAATGGATACAAATTTCCATAAGGTGGGTTTATTTTCTGAGTTAAAAAGATAAAGAAATAGTCCAATAAATGACTATAGCATCAAATGGTTGAAATGTGATTTTGAGGATAGCATGCGGAAACATGTGTGTGTTTGAATTAACTATGGGTCCAATATATAAATGCTGATGAGTAGATAGGAATTATATTGGAGTAAAGGTTTTAAACAAGGGCTTCTTCTTGTGAATAAATTAAAGGAGAAAACCTTGGATAAAGGGGTTTATTTAAATAAAAGAAAGTGTCAGATGACATGAAGTTATTATTTTTGGGTTTTATAACCATGGGTTAAAAGTGAGAAAATATTCTTTTGAAGATTTAATAAGAAGCTTCCGCACCAGATTTATGGATTATATGCATGTGGGTATGCATTTTAAATTTTATATGTGTAGTGTGGGTTTTTGTTGTTGTGGCAGCATCAAATTCCTTGATCTGATTCACTTTTATGTCATCATACCATCATCCCATGAATTCCACAAATTTGGAATCCTTGATGAAACACTTGCTTCCCTTCATGATCGGTGAACCTTTCATTGAATATTCCATAAAAAAATGTTGAGGATATAAAGTATCACCATCAGCAGATGTTTCCATTTGACAGATGTATGATGAACCTTGTACTAGATGACCTTGCCACTTTTGTTTTCAATGAGATTCCCAAGAGCTATATACTTGACTTCCATATATTCTAACCTTCTTTCATGCTTTTATATGATGGTATCTCGAGCTCTTGCTTTCAATTCTTCCATGATGCCTTGATGCATCTCATTATTTTACTTAGTGAATCATGACATCCATATCTTACAATAGAAGACTTAGGAATCTAAAAATAAATTAGGTGAGGAATACTATCTCAATCATAGTAGAGATCTCTTACTTCCTATATATTGGATTTTTTCTTTTTAGTTTCCTCCACTTCTTAGATGATATGATATTCTTCTCTTCTTCTTTTGTTATTGTCCTTAATGATTTTAGGAAAATCTCTTTTGTAGTGTCCATATTCCTCACACCCATAGCATTGAATCTTCTACATGTCCCTTTTATTTTTCCAAGAACCAGACTTTCCAAATTTTCCTTTTCTTCTTGTCATTATAGCATAAGCTTGATTTTTCTCACCTACTCCCACATCATATTTTTCCTTTAGTCTAGATTGTTCAATATTACATAGTGACCATAGATCCCGGAATGGAGTAGCTTCTTTCTTCCCATAAATAATTGAAGTAAAGTTACCCCACTCCTTCAGTAGTGCATTTAATACCATTGTATTCATTTCACTATCAAACATGACTTCCCCCAAAGCTTGTAGTTGATCCCAAATCTCAGATTTCCTCATAAAGTATGAGGCTATTCCATATTCCCTAGACATATTCAGCTTGTATATGTATTGTCTTAATGAGATGACTTCTGCAGTAGTGCTTACGGAATACAACTCTACCAGTTTGTCATAGATTTATTTTGAAGTTTTGAGTTTAGATACATATGGGATGAGGGGATCCTTGATGGATTCTATGAGAATATTTTGAGCCCTAGCTTCGCTTTCATATAATTTTCAAGTTCTTGAGAATATTCTTCTCCCCGTTTGGTGATAAATACTTTGACATGATCCATGACCTCATTTTCAATGAGATTTAGATCTGTCTTTTTCTTCCATGCGAGGTAGTTTGAAGCCCCGACCAATTTGTTTATTTCCTTGCAAAAATTAATTTTTAAAGATTTAGATAAGGTCATATAATTACTTGATAGGATTCTCCTTTCTCCTTGCTTCTTCCTTGATGTTGATGATGACATAGAGAATAGAAAAATTCTCTTTGTTGAGGATATTTTTCCTCAGTAATGATCATAGATATCACAGAGAGGGAGATCCCTTTTGATGGTGAATTCTTGCTGATGAGGGTCAATTATGACTTATTGGTGATGTACATTCAATGGTAAGGAAATTTATTCAATGAGAGAGAGCCTTGACACTACCTTTTGATATAAATTCCTTTAGATGAATAGTCTTCAAAACACTTAATATTGAGTAAATGTAGGGTTTTTTCCTTCTTTTCTTGATGGTGATTTTAATACTTCTTTGTAGTCTTCTTGAATTCAATATGATCTTCACTTTTTTGCATTCATTTATATTTGATCCTTGGGTATCCCTTGATAACATGCCCTTATTTGACTTAGTCACCTTAGCTCTAATACCATGTTGATGAAATCTAGGGCATCGATATTAGGTTATTTCTCTTCTATTAGTCACTACTTGTGAGTGATTTTTACTTCTTTAGATTAGGATATTATTTTAATTAGGTTATTAGTGTTCTTCTTCATTAAAAAATTTCCAATGCATAAACCATAAAGGGACAAGATACATAGAATATAGGCAATCAACCAGGGCCAAAACCTCTCACCCTTTGAGAGGAAAATTGTTGGAGCCGAGATCCCCCACGAAGTAAAGACTCCGTAGATAGAGGAGTGGAGCGTGAAGTATATTTTTGGTCTTAGGGGCTTTGGGGTGGGTCAAAGCCACTTAATTATGTGAAGGGATGGGATGTTTTGTGAACGTTGGACTTCGCCCATGGTTTTCGACCATGGTATTGTAAAAGCTAAATATATATAAGGAGTCCAGATATAAGTCATAGATAGGTTATGATTGATGATATGTAATGAATTTGGATGTAAAAATGAATTAGAGTCTATGGTTTGGGTTGGAATAAAAGGATCCTATAGCTATGTGCATGTACACCTTAGAAAGACTGCAATTGTGCGTGTAGACCCTTGCAACTGTGTGCGCAGGGTATAAAGTGATTGCATGAGACATATTTGGATATGCATGAATGAAATGTGGAGAATATCTGAGTTATGTTGACGTGTTTTATTTTTACTTGTTTTTTATAAATGATTATGCCGAATAAGTTTTGTTTTGTAATTGAATAGAAGAGTTCATTTTATGATTATTTATTGTGTTTAATGCATGAATAAGTAATATCGTGCAGTATTTGAGTAAGTTCAACAGTTGTGTTTAACAATGCTGGTAATAGTGATAGATTTTACCTACGAAGTTATGATAAGAAGGAAAATCCATAAATCCATTGTCCTCTATCCCTCAGGATGCAGAAACCTGGTTCTAGCATTCCATATATTGCCTCGGGTGAGACTTCGGTCTACGCAAGAAGATCATTGCCGAAAGGGCCGATAATAGTGGATTTTTTTGTATTACGCAGTCACTCCGAACCTGGTTTAGGGCCCCATAAATCAAACAAATGGTTTTGTTTCCAGGACTGGGATCCGACTGAGGGATAGTTGGATGTGGCATCCGTCTAAGAAAGAGATTGAAGATTGGCTAGATCTGAAGGAATGTGGGTTTGTTGCGCAAGAAAGAAAAAATTTGAGTCTCTCTGTTGAACATTGGTTACAAAAGAATATCTATACAGATCAGTATGAGCTTTTCTTTGCATCATTCTCTAGCAAGTTGCACAAGTGGATCTCAAGGCTAGCTACAAAAACGAGGTATTGTAATAATAGATGTACTGTGTGGACCCCATATTTGATTGAGAAGCTGAAAAATACTAATAAAGAGATCGCGAAATATGTTGATTACTGGAATGATAGTATCCTTGGAGGATTCATTACTGAGTTCGTGATTGATACATCTATGTCCTATAGTGAAGTAGAGCGCAAATTTTTCAAAGGCCTGAGAGATAAGTACCTAAATTAACTGAAGTTATGGATTAAAATGTTATTTTTCAAAAAGAGTATACTACGATTTCGCTTAGATTAATTTTTGAAGAAAAATAACTTGGTGCTATGTGAAGTGGTAAGTGGTTCAGAATAGGTTGGGCTATGTATATTACAACTGAATATAGACCATTGTTTGAATCTAAGAAAGTAGAAAGCAACCCCACTACTCTGCGAAGTCTATCATTGAGATCTGAAAGTTAGCAAAGTGTTGAGGATATTCACCAACCTTCCACCCTTATCATCACTCCATCCCATTTTTTCCCTCCACCTACACCTCCCCCATTCACCATGGCCCAACCCCCGAAGATGTTTGTGTTCAAGGGGATAGATGACCCTGAATAGTTCTGGTTTGTAGTAGAAGTGATATGGAGTTTGCAGAATGTTACTGACGAAGATATGAATAAATCGTATTTGGTTACTGCATTGCAAGATCGAGCATTGTCTTGGTACATGAATTTTGTTACAATGAATGTGAATGGTTCATTGGCTGAAAAAAAGACCGTGTTGAACATTGAATTCAAAAAACTGAAGTCGCATTCCTAGTGTATCACTGAGATCACAGAGATTAAGCAGCTGACTAGTGAGACTGTGTGGGAGGTAGATCAGAGATTTAAGACATTGTTGAGTCATATTAGATTTAAGATCTCGGATGAACATCATAAATAACAATTTATTGTTGCATTGTTGTAGCAACGTATATTTCCATTGTCACAACAGAAGATCTTAACTCAGGCTGAAGCACTGGAGATCGCGATGAAGTTGGATACTTTGCCAGTAGCTGATGCAAGCATAGGGGTACACAAATTTTAGACTCAATTGGAAATTCTGCACATGGAGCTCCAGGATCTAAAGAAGGGAAAGGATGTTCGCCTAGAATTTTGGTGTATTAAGTGCAAGTCTTAGGGTCACTACAAGAACTAGTGTCCTATTTTTAGAGACTATGTGGATGTTGGGATATCGAATTTGTTAAAACCTAGATCAAGCTAAGGGCCAAGTGTAGGGCCTAATGTATGGTCTATTATTTGTGAATTTTCAAGCCAATATTCCACTGACTTTTGTCACTTATCAAAAAAATTGGTTAGATCGCCAAAGAAATTATTCTGCAACTTATTTAGTTCATTTGGGCACGATGAAAAAAAATTTAGGAGCAATTATATAATGCTACAGAATAGTCCGGGTGCATATCAAATTCAAGTAGAAGCTCGCGAAGCTATGGGTTCACCAACTATGCAAGGACGTTTCCAAGGCTGAGGGCATGGTCGAGGAGGAAGCGTTGGTCAAGGGCGAGGAAAGATTTTATGTTATAACTGTGGATAGATTGGACACTTCACTCTATATTACGAGAATGCTACTACTGTGTCCTATAATTATTGCCAGGAATTTGGTCATGAAATATAAGCTTGTCCCAATTTGTTAGCTAAAATGCAGGAGAAGCGCAACCAATAGCCAGCGTAGAACATAGAGACGATGACAGCTGAACCACACCAGATAAATCCCAAGTGTTAATATAGTAATGCATAGTGGTATGAATAATGGAGGAAACCACACAGATGGGCAGAGGTCTATGCGGAAAACATGGGTAAGGAAGGTTGAAGATAATATTGTTGGGTTTGATGTACAACGTGAAAAGGAGACATTCATGGCAGCGAAGAAATTGTATATGACTCCTAAGGCTGCTACATCGACTACACAGAGACAGTTGTTCCTAGTAGAAAATAAGCCTAAAGAGAATGTTGAAGTGAAGGAATTTGATTCATCGATCCTAGAATCTTTCCCACATGCGTGCATGAAGTTGTTAAGGGACTAGAGGGTTGCAGAAGGATTGCAAGAGTTTCTTGATAACTGCACTAATAAAGAGGATTTGTGGATGGAACAACGTGCAATAAACAAAGTGTACAAGAATCAGAAGAGAGCGAGCTGAAATATCCCAGGGCCTGTTTGGTATAGCTAGCACCGTATAGGTATTATACCTCATATAAGCTCTTACTTAAACGTATACCCAATTCAAATAAACTCATTGCATTAAGCTAGGGTTAATGCTTGATACGATGCATGAACCTCTGGTCACTGAATGAACTCTAGCCGGTTTCAGTTCACCAAGTTGTCTCTTTCCTGCCCATGGATTCAGCAGAAGTTAAAAGGGTTAACCTATTCGGGTTGCCTGGAAGTTCAGTTGTAGAATATCTTTCATTCTGACTGGCCTAGATATTAAATTTGTAGATCGGGGACTATGAGATGGATCAAGTCATCCTAGATCTGGGATCAAATGCTACTGTTCTTCTAAAATAGACATGGGAGTCGATGGAAAATCCAAAGTTGCAATAGTCACATATTCAACTAAGGATGGAAAATCTGAAGAAGATAACCCCTATGGGGCGTCTGCAGGGATTCAGCATAGATATTGATGGTGCAATTGTGTTGCTTGACTTTGAGGTCATCGAGATTGTTGATGATAGTAATCCTTACCCCGTGTTGTTAGGATTTTATTGGGCATATGATATGGATGCTATAATAAACCTGAACAATATGCAAATGGTGTTTGAGAAGGATGGTACCCGATTTTTTGTGTCATTAGATCCTTCCGAAGGTGAGTGATATACAGAGCCTTCCCATCATGCATAT
The DNA here is from genome assembly GCA_034641835.2 of Pinus albicaulis. NCBI lineage: Eukaryota > Viridiplantae > Streptophyta > Pinopsida > Pinales > Pinaceae > Pinus > Pinus albicaulis. The sequence continues at coordinate 93,694 of JAXQQM020086121.1, forward strand.
GGAGATGTTGCAATTGATCAAATTTATCAGCTGACTACACAGGATGAAGACTGGATTAATCCCATAACATATGGAAGAATATGTTTGGAGCGCGACAGTTCATGTGTGTCTGATTCCAATGAAGAGTTGGAGCACTGGCAGAATAGATTTCATGAAGTGACCACAAAGTGTTGTAACATGGTTACGAAATATCTGTGTTGTGCGAATTCAAAAGTGCATGACTTTCCATTTTATGGTGGAATGGGGAATGTTGTCTTGTTCTTAGAGGAATTTGAGTGGAAAGTGTTGGAGGAACAAAGGTATGAGGCTTTGGACTTTGAATTAAGGTCCACTCCAGCCCGATGGTGGGGAGCACACAGAGAAGGTCTAGGAGGTTGGTCGTAATTTTGCAAACTAACAAGGTTATGATTTAGTCAAGTTGACACAAGAATTAAGGAGAAGTATGATGGCCAGAAGGATCCACACAAACATTTAGCTCATTGGACGGCAGCTTGGGGAGAAGAACCTCAGCCGTAATGGGTGCACATGTTCTTTCATTCTTTGGAGACGATGTCGCAGCGATGGTATCTCGAAATGGAACTGTGCCATGGAACGAAGGATTGGGACGAGATGGTAGAAGGGTTCTTATTGACATATAGCTTCGCAGATGGATGGGAATGCATTAATGTGGCTCTCCATGAAGTGAAGACAAGTGTATTATGAATTACTAAGGAACCCAAGACTCCGGTACAACCTGAATGGGTAGCGCAAATGGCACAGGCCCGGGAATGTTACAATTTAACGATAGAGGAAGGTGAGGAGGATCCACGTGATTTTCATATCCCGGATTCTGAAGGAAAGTGTGTGGTTTCAGGGCCTGAGATAGTAATGACAAATGTAGCACAAACAGTCAAAACGCGGCAAGTCAACATAGGCTCAGAGGCAGAGCCTAAGTTTGCCAAGATAGGGGACTATTTGGATGATGACAGAGTGAGCAAGGTCACTTAGCTAATGTATGAATACTAGGACCTGTTCCCTATGAAAGTCTCAAAATTAAACGTTCATCTAGTATGGGAGAATATTGGCTGAACCCAAAGTACATATAGAAAGTAAGGGAAGAACTAGACAAAATGGTTGATGTTGGCATCATTGAACCAATTGAAGAGTCTGAGTGGGTTATCCCTATGGTGGTTTAGGAGAAGAAGACTAAGGGAGAGATCAAGATCTGTGTTGATCTTTGCAAGATGAACGATGCATGTTTCCATGATCTGTTTCCCACTCCATTCACCGATGACGTTTTAGAGAATGTTGGTGGACATGAAGCTTACTCATTTATAGATGGATTTTCCAGGTATCACCAGATCAGGATTGCACCAGAGGACAGGAACGAGACCACATTTTCTACTGAGTGGGGGTCCTTTTAGTACACCTTCATGCCATTTGGGCTGAAGAACACGCCATCTATATTCTCCAGGGTTGTTGTTGCAGCATTCAAAGAATATATCCACAAATTCCTGGAAGTGTATTTCGATGACTAGACATTATTTTACCTATTAAATAAGCACATCTCTAGCCTATGCTTGATGTTGGATACCTACAGGAGGTATCAAATATCCTTAAACCTGAAGAAGTGCATTTTTTTCCTACTGTCAGTCATCAGTATTTTTCACTATCTTTAGATGACTATAGGATGTTTATATATTTCTGAAAACAATATTCCTTGAATATCTTGAGTTTCAGAAATATCACTGCCTTCATTATCTTCATAAACCCATTTTCACTATTCCTCAGCTGGTTTTCTCAAAGTCACTATGTTGCTATTAAGAGACTCATTATGGGCTTATGTCTCCCATTTTCATCCTTTTTCCTACCTATAACCTCATTGGCCTATTTTCCCCTGTCCATAAACTCCACCTTCCCTCTAGGGTTTCCTATAACTAACTCATTCCCATGTCCTTTTGGGCATAATAACCTATACCAATATTTTGTTTTCACTTAAAAATCTCCAAGCCAAATTTCAGTCAAAATCAGGTCAAAGGACCCTCCCTTTAGGTCATTAGGGTTTCACATTGTTTAAGGTCATCTTTGGATGTTCTAGGAACTACTCTTCCTTTGCTAAAATATGAAAAATTACAAGGACCTAACATAATGGTGATCACGGTACAACAAACAAATCCTCAAAACTGTTAGCATCATCCACCTGGTGACTCCACTGGTCTCTAGTAGACCTGGTGACCCCATTGTTTCTCATAGACTCCCCTAGGAATGTATTAATCAAACCTAATAGAAGGAAACCCAGTCACACACTCTGTGAATTCAGTATTCATACATATCGGTTGTGTTTTCAAATTCTTATAAACTTTCAGCCTCTCTGTGTTGTGGGTTTGAAATATGGCTTCACAAAGGATCAACACCAGATCTCACCCTGACCCAAAACCTCCTACTATAGTTGGTGACCCAGAAAGAATATTAAGGAAAAGCTCTAAGACTGAAGATTCAACTATTCTTAGACCAATCCACAAAGTAAGTTCTTTTCCTGAAAACCTTACATCCTTGCAAGACATCCAATTTGACTTAAACCATAGAATAAACCTATTCAGAGCTAAGTCTCAAAGTTGGATATACCAGACAAACCTTGAGCCTATAAGCTTACAGCAGAGTCCTAGTAGAGAATCCTCCTCTTCCACTCCTCCTGATTTTCACCTTCTCCAACACTTCGACTCCTTTCGTTCCAAATCTACTCAATATCAGCTAGCTGTTCCAAGTACATATACTACCCCCACTCATACATCCACTGTGCAAACCACTCCATTTCATACTCCACCCCCACTCATAAACCCTCCTCTTGTAAATCCTCCTTAGGTTCCATTACCTCCCATCATGGCAACATTGTATGCCCCTCTAGTATTACCACAACCTTTACTACCTATGCCACAAGACTATCAATCTAAAATCCCTCACTTTGATGGGACTGATTCTACAAATGCCCAACATCATGTAGACAAGATGAATGATGCTTTTGACTACCAAAAAATAGAAGAGGAGACTATAAAAATGAGAATGCTTGCCCAAATTTTATGGGGAGAAGCAAAGAAATGGTTCAAAAACTTAACCCCTAATAGCATTCATGATCTCCCTTCCCTTTATCAAACATTCATAAACAAATGGGAGGCTAAGAAAAACCCCCTTCAAATCTTATCAGAGTATGATAACCTTAAAAGAAATGTTGGAGAGAGTGTCCAAGACTACTGCACTAGGTTAAATAGTGTATATAATGCACTCCCTCCCCACATGAAACCCCCACAAGGCCTAGCCCTAGTAAAGTTTCCAGATGGCTTTGATCCAAAAATGGCTTACCAATTAAGAGAAATAGATCCCCTTACCCTAGAAGGCATGCAAAGGGGAGCAGTAAGTGTAGAAGCCAATCTAATTGCTAAAAGGGTTAGAATGAGAGCAGAAAAGAGGGTTACCTACAAAGAAGAACCCGTGGTCTCCACATCTGATGCTAAAATTGATAGCCTAGTTAGGACAATGGAAAGGATGATGGAGAGAATTAAATTGAATGAAAGAGCACCCCTTAGGGAAAACCAAACAAATCCTCAAAACAAAAACAGAAACCAAAACTTCAGAAGAGATCCTCCTCAATTAAGATAAAAAGAAACTGACCAGGAAATCAAACCTCCTTTCCAACAAAACTATGTAGATGAAGAGAAGAGAGAGGCTAAGGAGCCAGAAGAAAACCATGTCTATCTAGTAGACTCCAACAATGAGGATGATGTTTTTCTCACAGAAGGAGAACAAGATCCTTTTTCCTCGAACCAAACTGAAAGAACATATGAGGATTCTGAAGAATACAAACTAGGGTTTGAAAATGCTATCATGGAGGTTCATAGGAAGTATGACCTCAGAAGCAAGAAAGCCCAAAATGTCTCCAAGAGGAGCAACCCAGAAATTTCTGCTAGGAAGACCCCTGAAAAAATTCTTAGAAAGACAACAGAAAATACAAACACCATCACTAATAATGTTGATCAAAGAAAAAACAAAATCAGCCAACATAATGGTGACCAAAGCTTCCCTAGTACATCAACTAGTGGCCCTGAAAAAATTGCTTTAACTAAGATCCCAAATAAAACTCAGCAAGCTAAAGTTGCTGAAAAAACCATGTATGATAAAACTGATCTAACTCTGCCAAGAACACAAACACCATTCAGTATTGAGGGAGAGATTGCCAAGATAAAAATATCTATACCCTTATTTAATTAGTGACTCGGGATGTATATAGATCTGAAGTTCAGAAGGCTTTAAACATAGGAAATGACACCGATATTCTAAAAATGACTGATGACAAGCCTGAATTGTTGTCTGGACCATAGGTAGAGGGAAAGTGTCAAGAGGGAACTGTGCCTCCATTCTATGTCAGTCTGAACATCAATGAAAAAATCCTACACAATGCCATGCTAAACTCTGGTGCCTCACATAACCTCATGCCAAAGGTAGTGATGGAAAGATTAGGCCTCGAAATAACCAGACCATACAAAGACTTGTACTCTTTTGATTCAAGTAGAGTTAAATGTTTGTGTCTTATCAAAGATCTATGTGTCAATCTGGCACAAAAACCAGCCAAGAGCCTAGTCATGGATATTGTAGTGGCTCACATTCCCCTGAAATATGACATGCTCTTATCTAGATCATGGGGAGCCAAACTTCAAGGAACCCTCCAAATGGACATGACATATGCTACTATCCCAGTCTTTAACCAAACAAGAATACTATATAGAGAATCTCACATGAAATACATCGTAAGTAGCCAAGATAATCTAAACAAAACCCCTCTCTATTCTATCCATTTAGACCTTGATTCATTCATTTTGTACAATGAATGATGACATTAATGAACAAGTAACTGAAAGAGAGGAAGAGAAAGACCTGTCAAAACAGTCAAACAAAACACAAAATGAAGAACATAACATCCAAAAACCTAGCAACCATGCACAACAACATAATGGCAAATCTGAACTTGAAATTCTTTGAAACATGAGCTTTGATGGCTCTTGTGGAAAATTTGGTTCAGGAGCAGGTGTTTGGATACACAACACTTGTGAAGGTCACTCTTACAAGCTGGATTTTCAATGTACAAACAATATTGTAGAGTATGAAGCTCTTCTCATAGGGTTACAAATGCTAAAAAGTATAGGAACTAAGAGGATTTCTGTTCAGGGAGATTCTGAGTTGATTATTAGGCAAATCAAAGGAGAATATTCAGCCAAGAATCCTAGATTAAGAGAATATAGAAATGTTGCCTTAGACCTCCTCAAAACCTTTGAAAAATATGAACTTACCTTTGTCCTAAGAACTCAAAACAGCCTTGCAAATGAACTAGCCTTTGTTGCCAGCACTTGTAAGCTACCTCATGTCAATAAACAATATACAGTAAAGGTCAAGTACTGACCAGCAGTTCCTGATAACATAGATTATTGGCAAGTATTTGAAAATTAAAAACAGATTAAAGACTTCTTCCAGCCCAAAACTAAGTTTGAAATGCCAAAATTAGACTCAAATCATGAAGAGAACTGCTCTGCTGAGGAAAAGACACACAAAACAGAGCCATCTTATGTTGCTGATATAAATCTACTAGGACACCCTCATAAGGAAGAATTGTGTGAAGATTTAGACAAAAGAGACCTTGAGGTATTGCAATGCAAAGACAACTATTTCCTAGAGGACTTGCCCCCTTAAAAGAACTGTTTGATTTCAACGATGTTGCTAGGAAGCCAAAAATGGAATCCACCAAAACAGATGTAGAAGAATGCAACATAGGCAGTGAGGAAGAACCTAAAATGATCAAACTGTCCAAAACACTGCCAGCTCTTATAAAACAAAAATACATTGAGATATTCAAAGAATTCAAGGATGTGTTTGCATGGAGCTATGAGGACTTGAAATCCAATGATACAAGCGTCATTTAGCATAAGATCCCTCTAAAGGAAAACCAGAAACCATTCAAGAAGAAATTAAGTAGGATAAACCCTGTCCTAATTCCTCTAGTTGAGAAAGAAATCAAAAATATGTATGATGCTAGAATAATAGTCCCACTTAGGTACTCGGAATGGGTCTCAAAACTTGTATCAGTAAGGAAGAAAACAGGGGAAATTAGGCTATGCATAGACTTTAGAAAATTAAACAAGGCCTCCCTGAAGGATGACTACCCTTTACCTAAGATGGATCATATACTGCAAAGGGTGGTAGGCTCCAAAATAATATATTTTCTTGATGGTTTTTCAGGGTATAATCAAGTGCTAGTACTTCCAAGTGATCAGCACAAAACCGCCTTCACTACACCTTGGGGCACCTTCATGTATGTTAAAATTCCTTTTGGGTTAATGAATGTTGGGGCCACTTTTCAAAGAGCCATGGACATTTATTTCTCAGAATAGATAGGTTACTTCATTGTGATATATCTTGATGACATCACAGCCTACTAAAAAACTGATGAAGAACACCTAGCTCACTTAAGAAAGGTCTTTGGAAAGTGTAGAAAGTATGGTCTATCTTTGAATCCCAAGAAAAATTTGTTTGGCCTTCAAGAAGGAAAACTTCTAGGCCACATCATCTCTGAAGAAGGAATCAAGATAGACCCAAAAAGGATTGATGTGATATTGAAGATCAGTCACCCTAAGAACATCAAAGAGTTGCAATCTTTCATTGGAACGATCAACTTTCTCAGAAGGTTCATACCAAACCTTTCAGAAATCCTAAGAAACATCAGAAACATGTTGAAAAGAGAAATAGGAGTCAAATGGACCATAGAAGCAAAGTAATCCTTTGAACTGGTAAAACAAACACTTATCCAAACACCAATTATAATCAGCCCTGACTTTACCAAGGATTTTTTCATCTTCTCATTTGCATCAGAACACACAATTGTTGTAGTATTGCTACAAAAGAAAATAATGGGACAAGAACAACCCATAGATTTCTGCAGCAAGGTATTAAGAGATGCACCTCTCAAATATAATATCGTGGAGAAACAAGCTTTTACCTTAGTCAAAGCCTTAAAATATTTTATAGTTTACATCTTGCATTCACATATCATTTCTTTTGTTCCTCATGCAGTTGTTAAGGACATACTAACTCAGAATCCTGATGTTAAAAGAGGTAAGTGGATTGATGTCATCTTAGAGTATGATCGAGAAATCAAGCCCACTAAGCTTATCAAAGGGCAAGGACTAGCCAAACTAATGGTTGAAGCAAACTTTCAAGCACTGGACATAAACATGATGCATTCCTTGGATGAACAAGAGGATTTTGTGACTCCACCTATTGAAGAAGCATTTCTGAACACACTTTGGTATGTTGATATATTATATGTGCTTTTTAATCTAAATTCTCCTCCTGGTTTGTCCAAAACAAAGGTCGGATTATTGAAACAAAAAACTATAAATTTTGCATTGTAGACAAAGTTTTACATTGGAAAAATTCTGTTGGTATCCTGCTTAAATGTTTACTTGAAGAAAATGCAGATAGAATCTTGCATGAGTGTCATGAAGGAGAATGTGGAGGTCATATCTATTGGAAAACCACTACCAACAAAATCCTTAGAGCTGGTTTTTATTGGCCCACTCTTTTCCCTGATATCCACAAACTAGTAGTGACTTTCCATAAATGCCAAATCTTTGAGTGAAAGAGAAAACTACTTCCTTTGCCTTTACAACCAATTAATATTGAAGCTCCTTTTCAACAATGGGGTTTAGATTTCATTGGAGAAATCCACCTTGTTTCCTCTTCCCAACACAAATGGATCCTAACTGCAACTGAATATTTTACCAAATAAATAGAAGCCATCCCTTCAAGGACTGTCACTGACTTGGTAATCATAAAATTCCTTGAAACCAATATTCTGTCCAGATTTGGATGTCCAAGGAAATCATCACTAATAATGTTGTTGCATTTAAGTCCAAGAGAATGGTGAACTTTTTCCACAAGTATCACATCACATTATGGCATTCTACAGCTTATTACCCTCAAGGTAATGGGTTGGCTAAGTCCTCTAAAAAAAGTTTGGTAAACATCATCAAGAATTTTTTGGAAGAGAACAAAAAAGTCATGGAAAAACAAGTTAGTGCATGCACTATGGCCAGACAGATTAACAAGCAAGAAATCAATCAATATGCCTCCCTATCAGCTAGTGTATGGCATGGATGCAGTTTTTCCAACATCCTTGGGAATCCCAGTGATGAAGCTCCTCCAACAGGTACAATAAGAGGAAAATTATATACAAATGAGGCTGAACCAAACCATTCAATTGCAGCAATCAAGGGAAGAAGTATACAACGGAACACAAGCAATGCAAGAGAGCATCAAGAAGATTTTTGACAAGAGGACTAAAGCCAATGATTTCCAGATTGGAGACAAAGTGATGAAGTGGGTTTCAAGAAGAGAGGACAAAGGCAAGCATGGTAAATTTGAAAATCTGTGGAAAGGTCCATACGTCATCCATTCAACAAGAGGTAACAATGCATTCTTTCTACAAGAAATGGATGGAACAGATTTATTTGGAGGTCTCGTCAATGGCCAGATGCTCAAGCATTACTTTTGTTGAAATTCTTAGTTTAAAGCCTTATTCATTGTACATAACACTGCTTGAATAAAAGATCATAAAAATAAAAAATAAAAACAAATAAAAGAAGAAAATAGGGCAGATAAAAAGAAGAGGACAGATAAAAAGAAGAGGGAAAGCCCCATACCAAAAAAGAATATTTATGAAAGTGTGCAACTCCAAATGCCACTACTTTTGAGAAAGGAAAGTCTTATTCAGTCATACAGCCTAACCATGATTGAACATGTTTTAAATTTCTGCTGATAAGTTAGAAAATGAATATTTTCCAAACCATTTAAACTTGGCTCGTCAGTAGATTAGGTTATGAAAAGATATTGGTTCCCAAAGCTCAAATCAGAACCAAAGATAAATGAGAGGGATGAGAGACAAGATCCAAATTATAGCCCTCAAGTTTCTAGTTTTACTTGTGCAAAAATAAAATCTGTGTGCAGCTTGTCCAAAATGCCACAGCTCATGACAAACCAACTGCTCAACCTTGGTTTTGTCATGTTTTTAAATTTTATGTTAGTAGATTAGAGAATGAAAATCTGTCAAACTGTTTAACCTTGATAGATAAGTAGATAAGGTAGAGAATAAAAGGGGCTCATCAGTCTATCTGAGACTTTGGATGATATAAGGGCAGGAATAGATAGTTTTTATGCTTTCAAAAGAAAAGATGATGTTCAGGGTTTGGCAATCCAAGTGCACCTAAATGAAGAGAAAATTTTAGGAAAAGTATGATGGGTAGGTAGGTTTGATGTTGAAGCAATCATGTTTTTCAGATTGTAAGATCACAACTTCAAAATGAAGGAAATCAGCAAGCATGTGAGGCATCTCATCTGCAAAATCAAAGATCTGAGGTTCTTAACACCGCCTGAAATGAATTTCCCTCCCCAAGTGGAGCCACTATTAGTCATCAATATTTTTCACTGTCTTTAGATGACTATAGGATGTTTATAGATTTCTGAAAAAAATATTCCTTGAATATCTTGAGTTTCAGAAATATCACTTCCTTCATTATCTTCATAAACCCTTTTTCACTATTCCTTAGCTGGTTTTCTCACAGTCTCCATGTTTCTATTAAGAGACTCATTATGGGCTTATGTCTCCCATTTTCATCCTTTTTCCTGCCTATAACCTCATTGGCCTATTTTCCCCTGTCTATAAACTCCACCTTCCCTCTAGGTTTTCCTCTAGATAGCTCATTCCCATGTCCGTTTGGGCATAATAACCTATAGCAATACTCTGTTTTCACTTAAAAATATCCAAGCCAAATTTTAGTCAAAATTAGGTCAAAGGACCCTCCCTTTAGGTAATTAGGGTTTCACATTGTTTAAGGTCATCCCTGGATGTTTCAGACACAGCTTTTCCTTTGCTAGAATCTGGCTCAGATGTAATAGAATGTCAAGACATGGTTATTTAAGAAGGACCTAAAAGCTTCCAAAGAGGATTATCTTCTTAGTTCTAAGTCTGCAAATGATAAAAATGGAAATAGTTCAGCAGTTCTACAAGAGTGTTGAAAAATTTATCAGCAGAAAGTATTGATGAGGTAGACTATCTACTCCTAAATGAAGATAACTTACTACAAAGGAAAAGGGGAACAACTTGGTCTTGTATATAACTAGGGTTTTGAACTGATGGTCTAGTTGAGTTCCAAAACAGTGATCACTTGCAGAAAATGACATGGAGGAAGCACACAAGGCCAAGCATGGAGAAATTATATCAAAATAGATTGATGGAATATGGAAAAAGGTGAGGTGAACTAGACAGAAATGAATGAACTTGAAAGGGCTATAGAGAACTTAGAAGACAACACTGATGATTTTTGTAAAGACTACAGGAAATTAGGATTTTGAAGAAAGTGGCCAGAGAAGGTGGAAGAGTTAAGTTGAGTTTTATGGTGGAAACCACAGAATATTTTGAAGATGCTACTATGTGACTAAGTCCCAAAGATTTCAAAATGAACGTGTCATGCCTAAATGATCAAAATAAAAGCCAATTTCATGACTCCAGCAACCTACAAGCAAAAAGTGTACAGAATATCGGTGAAAAAAGGAAAAAAGGGTTTCAAACATTAGAAAGTGGGCTTTCATAATTAAATCAAATTCCTCTTATCTATAAAATCTCATTTAACACTTCAAGAGAATCATTATTGCATTTCAAAAGATCAAGAGCACTCAAGAGAGAATAATTTGTGAGTTTTCAAGCCAAATTTGGGAAAATTTGCTTGGCGTTGCGCACTTGGCTTGGCGTTGTGTGCCTAGGAGTTGGCGTTGCACACTTGTAATTTTCCCCCACACAATTTTTGAAGGTGCTACGCGCCTGGGAGATGGATATGTGCACTTGGAGGAGCGTTGCGCTCTTGACCAACAAGTCCTCTACTCATTTTACTTGGCGTTGCGCACTCAGAACTGGTGTTGCGCACTTAGGTTTGGCGTTGCGTGCCTAGACAAAGAGGGTTTATCCCTCCTCTAATCACCAAAATCAAATCAAATTGCCTCCAAATCTTTGCTCAAGTCTTCTAAGGCACTAATAAGTGGTAAGTGCATGCCCTAACCCACTTTGAAGCTATTTTGATCATCATTTAATCAATGGAAGTAAAACCCTAAAGAAAACCCTAAGTTTCAAGCTTGAAATCATTGTCTATATGCTTATTTAATCTTCCTAGACAGAGTATCAGTCATAACGAAGGAAATTACATTTTTTTAGGGTTTTCATTCATCTTTCTTGTCACAACATCCATTCCCTTCATTCTAATTCTTTCTAATCATTTGCAAAACTTCCATTTCATACCCTCCCTTCATCTCATTTCTCATCAGCCCTAGGGTTTCCAAAAAAGGGTTTACAATGTCTGAGGGTGAAGACAGTGGTATGGAGGCACAAATGAAAAGGAGGAATGATCACAAGGGAGGGAAGATAAACATATTTGAACCCCTCAATACAAGGGAACTCATGGCATCTCCTCTTACTGTTTCATGCTTCAAACATGTAGGATTCTTTGATTTTTGTGAGAAGGTGCAGCAAGTACAAAACCACCCCGAGCTAACAAGAATATTTATCATTAATTTGCATGAAAAACAAGTTAATCTTGCTGGGATCACCTTTGAGAAGTCTACAAGTGCCATTACAAATGCTACAGGAATAGCAAGTGTGGGATAAAAGTGGTTCGAGCAAGCAAACCTAGACATGAGTTACTTTGAACCATACCTCAAACCTAGGTATAAAGACCATCACAAGTTCATATTCCATTTTTCTCATCTTCTTGATAGATATGCGCCTATGATGAGGATAATAATGAAGTATTTCACATGTGAAGGAAGGTTCTCCCACCTCTACTACTACCACATCCCTCTTCTTATGCACTTTACTAGAGTGAGAATGATTCATATACCATATTATATTTACCAAAGCATTGAAAAAATGACCTACATAGTGCAAAAGAGAGACTACAATCAGCAAATGCAGTGCCTCTTTCATCACTCATGTTAGACTCCTATACCAATAGGTGTCATATTTTATGGTGACTTGATGAACTATGCAATATGTTCATACCTTTTCTTGTTGCAAAGGTTTTCCATATTCTCAAAAAAATAAAAAAAATCAAAATTTTAAAAATGTAAAGAGGGTATAATCTAAAAGAAAAATCAAACGGTGAAAAAATAAAATTGGCCAAAAAAATGAAAGAAAATGAACCCCACCAAAAGAAAGGCCGAGGAAAGTGTGCAAGCCTAAATTCCACTACTTTTTTGCTCTTTTGTAATAAATAAAATTGTGTGCAACTTGTATTTTATGCCACAATTGTTGAATAGTCAAACAGTTTAAGCTTGGCTAGTTCATCTTTCAATTTCATGTTTTAGAGATAGAGAATAAAATCTGACCAAACTATTTAATCTTGGCAGATAAGTAGATAGGTAGAGTGGATAAAGGAGCTCCAAAAGTTAACATTTTAATCTGAGCCCCTGGATGTAATAAGGTTAGAATTAGATAGATTTCCATATGTAAAGAGAAAAGTGTGATGAGGGTTTTCCAGTCTAAGTGCACCCTAATAAAGAAGAAAAAATGGTAGAGTAAAGTAGGTAGGGTAAGTAGATGATGTTGTAAAATTACATGTGATTGATGATGGCTTTAGAAGTGTTAAATCTTTTACTTTCATCACAAGTGCAAAGGCAGACAATACATTGGAAGAATTCCAAATAAGGCAAAGTAAAATTATTAACTTCCTTTCTCATTTTCTCCCTAAACATTTCACTAATTTCCCCTAAGTGCTAAGGTATTTGAAAATTAAAGGGGCTCAAGGCATTTCCTTTACTATTGGAGGGACCGGACCCTCGGCCCAATAATTGGAAAAAACCTACGTACTTAAAAACATTCATCATCACAATCATTCACTTCTAAAAAATATTTTCCTAAGTAAAATCCCATTTTACTTAGGAAAATCATGCAATATTCCATAAAAACCCATTTCATGCAAGCATAAGTTAAATACATTATCCTAATGTTTTACACTTAGCACTTTAGCTCATTTGTCATATTAATTTCTAATTTATTATTTAAATCCCTATGAGAATAACCTTCTCCTATTATATATAACTCCTTTTTATAAAAATGCCCAAAAACCCATTTATTATAATTTTAGTCAAAGTATTTAATCCCCATATGTTTAAATAAATTACCCTCATTATGCTCCCTTTGACTAAAATATATCTTTATATTATTCCCGCCCCCTATGGTAACTAAATCGTTTTGATTTAATTACTATATAATAAAAAATATATGATAAAACCTTTAAACATGTTTATATGTGTTTAAAACAAAAAATAACCCAAAGTTTAGTTCAAACTAAAACTTCAAAATAACCCATCCCTTGCGTATTTTTCTTCCCCGACCCTCTGTCGTATGAAGAAATTGATTAGCCCTCCAGGTTAATTAATAACCTATCCCGCCAATAAAAATTCCCTCGATGAGATTAATTAACAAATAATCACGTTGGACCCGCCTTGTTAAATTCTCGTCATTTCCACGTCCTAAAGACCGTCTAATCGACTGATCCAAGATCTACGGCTATTAACAATTTTGCTAGCCATCCGTGTCCGAACAATAACGCGCGATGGCAAAGTGGTTTTCTAGATCGTACAGAGCCACGCGTCGTTCATTGTATGGAATCGCTCGCCCTCCGCCCAAAACCACCTTTCTCCAAAAGCGGTGCGATGGAAACCGCTTACAACCTGCCCTCCGTGACGAATCCACCGTACATGCTGACGTCATCAATCAAAAACCTGCCACCCTTTTGAATTTGTAAATAAAACAAAAGCCCGCGTCGTTTTCATTATTTTGTGCATTAACCAGTCTCCCATGCGACAAATTTCAAAAATCAAATGTTGAAGTCTGCCGACCGTTACTTTGCTGAAGAGAATCGCAGTCCAGTATTCTAGAGTTCGTCTGCCATTGCAAATACTTGTTTAATCATTATTAATTCCCAAAGATAGGTATTTACCCTATTTCCCACTGAAATCTGTAAATAATCCAGGTTTTCTGTTTTAATTCCACATTAAAGACTGAAACAAAGTTCAATTTGATCTTTTCCATTTCCAGAATTACAATTGTATTCCCCAAATCTGGTAATTGTGCTTGTTTTTCACGAAAACCCTGAATTTCCATTTCTGAATCCACAAGAACCAGAAATGGAGGTTCCTGTGGCTTTAAATGTTACACCCTTGAATGCCCCTCACAGAGACTTAGATTATTTGCCATTAGTGGATAGAGATTTTCAAATTAAAGACTTGGTTCTCAGTGAAAGTCCCCTTCGGATATTTTGCTACTGCAGAGACAATTACTTGAAAGGCTCTGACATTTTTGGATTGTGGAAATCTAATCTTCCCATGTACCTTCTCCCCTAAATCCATATTTTTCTTGAGATAATCCATTATTTTCATGCAAACTATGATCCCAATCTAAGAGCAGTTTTGTCCCCAAGTCAGACTATCCTTTTTCCCATAACTGCTCAGTCCATTAATGAGATGTTACAATTTCAACCTGGTCAAGCCCTCACTCCTCTGTCCATGGGAGAATTACTTGATAAATCTACCAATTTATCCCATGAAGAGTTAACTCGTCTTTGCCAGACCTTCATGTTTCCAGAACAATAGCCCAAAGGCCCTCCCCCTTATGGTTATACTTTTTTCACTAATGAGAGTAGACTTATTCTGAACATGATATCCTTTATAAATTTTTTAATACTAGTGAATATGTTGACCAATTAACCCTAGTATTGTTGTCTATTTTCACCCCAGGACAGCCCCCTGCTGTCAAGTATGACTTTGCATCCTACATTGCAGAAAAAATCCATGATCAGTTCATGAGATTAGAGAACGAGAGAGTGTTCAAGTATTCTTCTATTATTTATCATCTCATTCTTTATTACCAATCAGAAAGTTTCCCTTTTCATGTTAAAAAGCTTGATGCTAAAGGAAATCCTAGGTCTGTGATCTTTTGGTCTGCCATCACTCATAATTCTCCTGATTCTCCTTATTCCTATAATGAGTTTATTGATCTTTTTATACACCCAAAAACCACCTTGTTGACAGGAGTCTCTCCTCCCAGGCTCAGTAATGAAATCAAGAAAATTCTTCAGCTTTCAAAACAATATCGGATTGGTTACTGGTACCTATACCAGAATCACACATAAATCAGAGTTTATGGGTGTGATTTATGCCCATTCAAGTTGCCCAAGTATGTCCCAATGAGACTCTTTGCATTAGAGTATTTCAGGCAGATGATCAACTCAGATATAGTACATTTTTTTAATGCAAAGAAAAATGCTCAACTTAGGATTAAAAGCCAGCTAGGTCCCTTTGTTTGTAACTCTAGAGATGCTGGTAAGGAAGCTGAAAAGATATTAGAAGATTATCTTAAATTACAAAAAAGTTTCTATTGGGTACCTTATGACCCAAATAGCTTTATTTGTGATAGAAGAATAAAAAATAAACTATCACCATACATTCATCAAAGAATCCCATAAATTGAACTGTATGCCAATATGGATGAATGGATGGAAGGGACATTGGTAGAACAGGATAGTGAGCAGGTCAATGTTGAAAATGTAATGAAAGACCTTGAAAAGATACTTGACCTAGACTCTTTTGGATAGGCACAGATACCAGGTATTGGTTCTTCCTCTGCAGAGGACTTCTCAACAAAATCTACAGGAAATCAGTGCATTGGCTATAGTAGCATCCAAAGGAAAAGAGAAAGAGGTTGATATACAAGTTACAGAGAAATTTACAATGACAGAACAACCTCAGACTTCTAAAGGACAGGATCAAGTACAGATTTCTCCTACTCAGACCAATGTAGCAGAAGTAGCAATTTTACAAACTCCTCTTAATGTGGAAAAGGGTAAAAAGAGAGATGCTGAAGCAGCTACTCCTATCGGTGGATCTTCTGAACAACAAGATGCTAAAAAACAAAAATTGAACCCTCTCCCAGAAATGGAATTTGTTCATGAAATCCTTGATAGTCAAGAGGAAGAACAATTGGGTAGTTAGCAAACAGGTGCAAACAGTGGGACATCCACTACTTTACAGAAAAAAGAGCTGCAAAGGCAGCAAAGTGCAAAAGTGTCATCTTTCAAACCACTAGTGAAATATGCCTGGTACATTAAAAGAACATTCATAATTATAAAGGTCAGAAATGATCTTCTCAGACTTCAAATTTACAATCAGTGTTTGAAAATGGCCCCTAATAATCAGCAAATGTTGATGTCAGCTTATGACATCCACAGGGAAAAATTCTAATGAGTCACTTCAAACCCAAAGTGCAGCAACCTCAGACAACTGCAGATTACATCAGGACCAATTTTGAAGTATTAGCAAAGGATATTCATCCTTTAGATCAAATTGAGCTACATAAACAGACAGGTGAGATGATTTATTCTACTATGACGGATAAATCAATGATGACCCAGAAATTGTAGGATTCTTTGGAGAATACAAATGCTCAATTAAGCCTTGAAAAAGCCTCTTCTCAGGCTAAAGACAACAGGATTAAAACTTTGGAGGAAATTATCATTGGATTGGGACATAACCCCAAAGATGTTAAGGGAATAGAAGCATTAATCAAGAAGAAAGATGATGATATTGCAGCTTTGAGAAAACAACTAAAGCTACCAGCCTCAATACATCCTCAGACTGCTGAAATTATAAAACAAAATTCTGAAGAAGAATTAATGGACTTGCTCTTAAAACTGAATGAGCAACTTAATGAAACAGAGAAAGAGCTTGAAAAGGCATTGAAAGATAAGCAGCCTAGTGTTCCAGCATCTACAGCAGAGGTGATTACAGGTACTACAACTACAGGTCAATCAACAGAATTGCCACAAGTGCATACTTCCAATTTGAGTCCAGAAGAATTAACAAAATCAATGGAGGAATTGAAACTCCAAGTGACTGAGCTACAGAGAACACAGGTGCAACTTACCTCTTTGGAACAAAAATATGACCTCTCAAAAATGAATGTTGCAGATAAAACAAGAGAGGTCAACAGATTAGAAAAGTTGGTCCATAAATTAGAAAATGATGTCACATTGGAAAAGCATTTAAAGGAAATAAATGAAATTCTTTGGGACAACATCATCCAATCAATAAAAGATGTCTGGCCCTCAATTCAAATAATGCAGGAACATAATGATTTAGTCAAATTGGATATAGAAGAAGTCCTAAGAGCAAGAGAAGAATTGGGAAACAGGCCTGATGAAGCCAATGAACTCATCCATTTTCTAAATACTCAGAACAAGCAGAAACTTGAAGAATTTGGCATTCCAGATATGACAGGCACAATTTTGGAAATAAAGAGAGTTTTTACCAAAAGAAATTTGATGCAGAATTTGGAATGAAGATGCTCTGACATGCAAGAAGAAATCACTGCCTTCAGAAAAAATATTTGATATTTTGTTGAATAAAGGATTGCCTCCTTTGGTTTCAGAAGACAAATTGATGGACCTGGAAAGTTATGTTGAAAAATTAGATAAGCATGTTGACAATCAGGCCAGTACCTCAACTAGTTCATCAACAACAGCATTGCCTACAGGAAAAAGTCTTCATGATAGATTGGAAAATTTGTTTTATCTTGAGCATGAAGTAAAATTTTTTTTTCCTGTTCAACCTACTTTCTTTAGGTATACAGAGACTGATGAAACTCTTAGAAAGCTGCAAAGGACCAGAATTACGGAAGATAAATGGTGGGAAGAACTGTTGGAACTTTTGTAAAGATTATCCTTACTTGAATTTTTGATTATATACTACAGTAAGTCGTAGTAAGAAGGATAAAAGGATGAATAAAGGTCAAAGTGTATCAGATTATTCAAAGAGTATCAGTTAAATGAAGCAGCCAGCACAAGATTACTGAAGATGACAGCAATGAGCCAAAGCATAGGGCTTGCCTCCAGGACATTCTCAAAAGAAGGAAACAACACAACATCAATTATCATTTTTTCATATCTACAAGACCATCTGTCTCTATTTTATTGTAATTTACTTATGAGTCATCCTAGATAATATTTTAAGTTGTTATGAGATATTTTTTGTAACTTTTTGTATAAATACTCCCTCAATTGGAGTATTTAGGGTGGATTTTTTTAGACTTTGCTGTAACATTGACTATTTGGAATAAAGTGCTATTGGAGAAATTTTTTGTGGCTAAGCTGGATGATGAATTGAAGCGAAAGACTTTTAATAGGATTCATGTGTCAGACTACGGATCAATAAGTCATCTTTCTCTTGTGTTTTAAAGTCTTTATATCTGTTTATTATATCACTATGTTTCATTTCTGAATGATTAATGAAAAGGAGTAAATCAAAAAGTACTTAAGTGTAATCTGATTTTAATCATTGTTATTCTAAATGTTTTCTTCTAAACTGGTTTAAGCAAGGAATTCTTAATTGCTCCTGTTTTTATAGTTTTAAGCATTTTGGTTATTTAATAAAGAATACTTAATTGCTCTTTGTTAATAATCACTCAATTTTCCCTCTTATGAATGTGTTGAAAGATTCTTAATTTCCTTTCATTCATTTAAATCCATTCCATTCATTTAAGATTTATAATTGTTCTCTGTTTGATTATCTTGCCCTGTAAAACCATCTTTTGTCTAGAAACTTAATCCAGTGAAGCCATCTTTTTGACTCCATAGCCCAATGGCCTGAAATACTCAATCTTTCCCTCAGCTATCGAATTCCACCATATAAATTCAAACAAAACCCATGGACTTTATAACTAGCCTAATATCTTCTAAAAGAAAGCTAAATTATACAGAGAGAGCCCTCTGCGGTCTGATTAATGGGTGCAGCCTGCCTAAAATTGGTTTGTGGTTAACTCGGACCCTTTCCTCTTTTCTACAACTTCAAGGAAAATCTGAGTGATAACAACCTCACTCATCAAGATGGTTGTTATGCACCAGCTCCAGCAAAAAGACATTCCATGGGATACCTTCATTGCCCATGAGATTTTCACTATTCCACATGGCCATCATCAACAAGATATCCCTTCCAAATCACCTGTTCATAATCCTTCACCCTCATATCATGATGACAAAGCATCAAGCAATGATTAGAACCTTGAGACAGATGGCACTAAAATGAGTGACATTGAACCATTTCCTTTTACATACCGGAGGGGTTACAAGAATTTTTTTGCTGCACTTGAGATGCAAGGGGCCATGCCTTCCACATTAGCAAAACAGCTTGATAAAGGCAAGGAGAAGGTTACAGAACATGTCATTGTTGAAGAGGATGATAAACATGAAACTAAGAAAGAGTTTCAACTGATTGACCTAGAGAATGAGGATGAGGAGAGGATCACAAATATGCTACTCAAAAGCATGGATGCCAAGATTAGTGAGCTTCAAGATAATCTTGGTAGGGCAAAGAATGTGATCAGCTATCTTGAGTTAGAAAACTATCAGTTGGAAAAAAATCAAGCCATTAGTGAGGTCGGGGAAATTAGAGCTTGGAAAGAGGCCGGAAATCCCATGGCATTGCTAGATGAGACCTTGGGCACTTTTAATGACAGTGAAGATGAGGAAGAACAACTTCCTAGGAAGAGGCCAAAGACAATTGGGTTGAAGAAGGCTTTGGCCAGGGAAAGGCAAAGAGGGACATAATTGGCAGAGCATCTCACTCCAAGTGAGCTTCTTGCCATGGAAATAAGCTATGATAGATAATCTTGGCTAGAGAGAGAAAATTTGCACCTAGAGGGTCAGTTAGAGAAGGCCAAAAGAGAAATTGACATGCAGAAGAAGATGGGCAAGCATTGTGCCATGAGGAACAAAATTGCAAGGGCCAAGCTCAAACGAGCCCTTGCAAAGATTCAGGCCTTGACTGAGGCAAAGGAGAAGTAAAAGCTTGATATCCTTGATGATGTATCCCCCCAAGCCTCCCAAACATGATCAGCAAATAAAAATCCAATTTTGGCACATTTTTGCAAATTTTGAGTTTTTGACCGTTTGGCTAGCAGAAAAAAAGGGCCAAATGCGCAGCGCCACTGGCGCTACACTCTTTTTTGGGGCACTCAAATGACAAATGGTTTTCAACCTCATGTTCCTCACGCTAAGGACATCATCCTCAAACAATTTCAGGTCATTTGGAGCAAAACTAGTCCCTCAAAAGGGCCAAAAACCACCTAAAAAACACCTTCATGCCCTCTTTTCAGCACTAGCGCTGCGCCCTTAGTAGTCTTGGAAAAAGTGGTTTTTAACCAAAAAAATGGGCACAATTTTTCAAACTGAAGGCATATATGGAAACTATACAGGACAGGCTTTCCAATGAGCTATCATGGAGCTCATTTGGACACCGAGAAGGCCTCCAAAACTCAGCCGCAAAACAAGTTATTTTTCCAGTCTTGGCGCTACGCTTTTGGCTTGGCGTTGTGCCCCTATACCTTGGAGCTGCACCCTTGCTAGGAATTATTGAAAAATATATTTTGAAGACTTAAAGCCAACTTTTTTCCTAAAATAGCTCAAATAGTTATGTTCGAAGTTATTTTTTCCATAAATGAGTTTAAATATTTTTGCTTTGGGCCTTGCACGGTCTCAAAGGTCAAATGCATTTAATATGTAATTAATGACTTCTAAAACCCTAGCTAGGGTTTCCACTTCCTCATTTGGTAGATAAATACTGCATGTATGCCTCAGTTGGTTGTTGGTTTATTGTTGATATGAAAATCACACAGACTTTGAGTGATAAAGAGTTTTTGGCTTTGGAGCTTTGTAAATGTCTTGGACTGAATGATAATGAAGCAAGCACATTTACAGGATTCATGAACTTTGTCAATGGTGATTTTGTTCTTGTCTTACACTTGTTTCCTTGTGTTTTCATATTTTTCATTAATTTCTCTTATGACAAAACATAAAGTTTAGCTTAAGATATGTTGTTGGAGGCACCTTAGGTTTGTCTAATTTTTGTCATTTAAATGTTTTCCTCCACTAGGTTTGATTGGAGAATCTAGTTTTTTGTCTTGAATTTTACCTAGTAGAGTTTAGCCAAAGAAGCCTATGGTTTTCCCTATCCTTTGGTTTTTCTTAAACTGTTGCTTTAAAGGCCTTCTTCGAAGTTTGATTAAAGAATTCTTAAATGCTCTTTAGTTTCACTGAACTGTTATCTTAAATGTTTTCTTTGTCTGAAAGTAATAATTAGAGAATTCTTAACTGCTCTCTAGGATTACTGGACTATTGTCTTGAAGTTTATTTACTAGGGTTTGGTCAAAGAGGTTTATGGTGTGCCCTGCACTTTGGTTCTTTCTCAAGCATAGTAATCTTAAAGGCTCTTCTTGTTCTATTATGTTAAAGGATTCTTAATTTCCCTTTAAACCTACTAAATTCACAAATTTAATGTTCATTTCACTCCCAAAGAAGCTATTAAGATCCATTTGGCTTTGTTAACTTTCCCTATGAAACATCCTTGATTTATTTTTGTCCTTTTCAAGCCTTTCACAGGCCTTATATCCAAATGGTTTGAATTTCTCTTACTCTATATGTTCTACTTAACAAGAAACCCAACCAAACAAAACAAAATATGTTCTACTCTATATTATAACTAGCCTAAAATTAGCATCCTAAATCAATCAAGTCATATATTTTATCAAATATAGAGAGACCCCTCTCTAAGTCCAGGAAGGCTAGGTCCTAGGACTCCAAAGTTGGTTTGATGTTACCCTTGTCTATTTGGTCTTGCCAATCTGACAAATTACATGGACCTAACACCTACCATACGGTATTTTTTTTGGACATATTGTGTGCAAATAGGGATTTATGGTAGACCCTACAAAGGTTGCTGTGATTATCAATTTAGAACCCCCAACAAGTTTCAATCATTTATGATGACGCTCGGACATACGGGATACTACAGGAAGTTCATTAAGGCACACACACATATTACTACGCCCATGGAGAATTTATTGAAGAAGGATGTCAAGTTCTACTAGGATGATGATTTTCAATAGATTCTTGATATCCTAAAGGAAAAAATGGTGACTGCACCTATTCTTGTCTTCCCTGATTGGAAGAAGGTATTCCATGTACATGTTGATGTGTCCTGCATAGCCCTAGGATCCATGTTAGCACATCCTGAAGAAGGAGATAGTGATCACCATGTAGCCCTTGCTATCAAGAAGTTGTCTAAAGTAGAAAGGAACTATGCCACCACAGAGTGCGAAGGGTTGGAAATGGTATATGTGTTGCAAAAATATAGGCACTATCTATTTGGGGTGCACTTGAAAATTTTCACAGATCATTCTACTTTAAAGTACATGTTCAACAAGCCTATGTTGGGGGGAATATTTTTCGATGGTTACTGTTGTTCCAAGAATATGATTTCGAGGTAACTATCAAGCTAGACCATTTGAATACCAGACTAGACCATATGTCCAGGATTGATACAAGGGAGGAACCAACAAAAATTGAGGAAGTATTACTTGATGCACAGTTTTTCTCTATCAAGGCTACAAATGAGAATTTCTTGGATATCATTCAGTTTCTCGAAAAATGAATCACACCTCGGGAATACACTACGCATCAGAAGAAGTAGTTGGTCGTAAGGGCGTCATAATTTACTCTGATTGCAGGACATTTGTATAAAATGGGGGCTGATGAAATTTTGAGAATATATGTTCTTGAGCATGAATGACACGACATATTGGTTGAAGCACATGGTGGAGTCGCTGGAGGTCACTAGGCAGGAAAAGCTACTGCGTAGAAGATTATGCGCTTTAGGTTATGGTGGCCTACGATACATAAATATTCAAAGGTGTATTGTAGCACATGCGATGTTTTTAAAAGGACTGGAATACCATTGTGAATAGATGAAATAGAGTTGAAACTACAAGAAACGTTGCAATATTTTGATAAATGGGTGATTGACTTTGTAGGTCCAATCGATCCGTCAGGAAAGGAGACAGGTGCACGATACATTATTACTGCAACTGAGTACCTCACTCGGTGGGTTGAGGTGCAACCAGTAAATAATTGCACTGCATATACGACATCAAAATTCATTTTCGAGCATATTGTGTCATGGTTTGGTTGTCCAAAAATTTTGATGAGCGACTGGGGAACGCATTTCCTGAATAGAAATAATGAAGCCTTGTCGACTGAACAATTCCAAGTTGGTCACCACAATAGTACGCCATACCATTCCTAGGAGAATGGCACAGTAGAAGCTTTCAACAAAATATTTGAGAACGTGCTAACAAAAGTATGAAATGTTAACAGAAATAACTAGGACCTGCACACTCCTATTGTTTTATGGGCCTACAGAACTACCTACAAGAAGCCGACTGGAAAAACCCTGTTTTGATTAGTATATGGATAAGATTCATTAACTCCCATGGAATTTATTGTGTCTAGTCTACGCATTTCCTCAATAATGAATATGGACGACAAATACATCATGGAGAAAATATTGGCGCATTTGCTCGAGCTCGAAGAGGATCGCTTCATAGGAAGATTTCATCAACAAGTTCAGAAGGAAAGATATAAATCTTGGCATGATCAGCATATTAAGAAAAATATATTCAAATATGGGGACCTAGTTCTACTATATGACAACAAGTTTACGAAGTTCCCAGGGAAGTTTCAAATGCACTCGCTAGGCATGTATATCATCTGGGAAGTGATAGACGGAGGCGCGGTCCATCTCGCCAAGATGAATGGGGAATTTTTCCCTAGTCGAATCAAAGGTAGCAGATAAAAACTGTACAGGGCTGACTACATCCCTAGCGGTTCTCATTGACTATATGGTCGGCGTAGAGTCTTGATGCTCTGCGCAGTTGGTTGGGGGCATAAGTCTATAAATGGGTTGTAGATACCAGCGAATTTGAATCAAGCGAGCAAGTTTCAGGAGAGCATGACTCCAGTTAAGCAAAGACAAAAATGTTACAAAGCAATGTGCTAATATAGTTCCTCCATTAAAGGATGCCTTGACCAACCTCAAAGAAAATATAGATGGCGCACCATTGTTGTGACTCAGGATGAGTCACATTTTTGCGTTGGGGGGTTGTTGGAGCTAGGATCCCTCGCAAAGTAAAAACTTCACAGATAGAGGAGTGGAGTGCGTAGTTTCAAGTATCTTTTTGGTCTCAGGGGCTTTGGGGTGGGTCAAATCCCCTTAATTATGTAACGAGATGGGATATTTTTTGAATGTTGGACTTTGCCCATGGTTTTGGACCATGGTATTGTAAAAGCTAAATCTATATAAGGAATATAGATAGAAGTCATAGATAGGTTATGCTTGATGATATACAATGCATTTGGATGTAAGACTGAGTTGGGGTTTTTGGTTTGGGTTAGAAGAAAAGGCTCTTGTAGTTGTGTGCACAGAGACCTTAGGAAATACTGCAGTTGTTTGTGCAGGTCCTTGCAGCTGTGTGCGTAGGGTAGAAACTGATTGTATGAGACAGATCTGGATATGAATAAATGAACTGTTGAGAATATCTGAGTTATGTTTTTGTGTTTTATTTTTACTTAATGTTATGAATGATTATTCTGAATAAGGGTCTTGTTTTGTAACTGAATAACACAGTTATTTTTATGATTGTCTACTATGTTTAATGCATGAATACGTAAGATCGCATAGTCTTTGAGTAAGTTCAACAGTTTTGTTGAATATCACTGGTAATAGTGATAGACCTTACCTGTAGAGTTCTGATTAGAAGGAAAAGCCCTAAATCCAATGTCCTATATCCCTCTGCATGCGGAAACCTGGTTCTAGCATCCCCCTATATTGCCTCAGGTGAGACTTTGGTCTACGCAAGAAGATCGTTGCCGAAAGGGATGGCAATAGTGGGTTTTTTTGGAAAACGTAGTCACTATGAACCTGGGTCATGGCCCCATAAATCCAACAAAAACCTGAACAAATTTTTCTTATTATAGAGATTCTAATTGACGAATACCAATACCAAGACCCTTGACAAAACCTCTCCAAGACTAAGTCAGAAACCCTTCCTTCTAGCTTCATCTTCTTGACTAAGTCAACATTAGTCAAACTTCCTTCCTTTACTGTTAATCCTGGTTACTCTGAAATTTGGCCTTCTTTCACGAACCTGCAACTCTCGTACTTCAGCAATTATGAATGTGTGAGGATATGGACAGGATTTAGGCTACTATCCTCCTTTGCTTTACTAGAATTATTCTCTTAATGATGTCGGCTAGCATATAAAGTGTCTTATAGACTTTCCCATTGACTTCTTTACTGGACTGATATATTACAACAACAAAAACAACCCTAGATTATGCCACATGTGTGAGGAGATAACCCCTAAAAACAGTGCTTAAATACTTCGATATTCCTCTTCCCTTCTTCCCTGGTTAGTAGGTTGCATTCTTGTAAACTTCACACTCCCTTTCTTATTTCAAACTTCAACTGAATTGCAGACTTATAGATGACCAAAATTTTGTCCTCTGAAATAGGTTGAGCTTCCTATTTATAGTGGTTGTTGCCTCATAATAAGCCAACATGACTTTAGCTGAACCGACATGTCCTTTTTATGAAAAACATATTATTTCTTTGAATCTGACCTTTAGGAGGATGTTAGTGCTTGCCTTGGAGGGATGTTTGACAATTCTATTGACTCGTACAACATATAATGTGCCCAATAAGGGTCCTTCATACATGGTATAGATTTATACATGGTATAGATTAAATTTGACTTTTATGACTAGATGACTCAATCCTAAAGGCTCACAATGGGAGCCATTAGTAATATAAAATTCCTTGCTCATGAATCCCATGAGACAAGCATTACAATAATTTTGTTTTTCTTTTTTTTCATCAATTACATAAAATCACAATTACACATGTCATTATGAATACCAAACCTAGTTACTTCTCAACATCATTATGGATCCTATCTCCCCTCATTTTGGATCTCACCCCTTCTAAAGTGGATCTAGAACCTCTTCTCTTCTCCTATAAATACAAAGCATACCAGTAGGAGGGGGTTGGAATTTGAAGTACTTTTTTTATGCTATCCAATTGATATTTAAGGCTTGTCATCCTAAAGGAAGGATTGGATATCTTTGTGTTGAGACTTATGACATCAAGGTATGGGTTGTAATCTCTCCCTCTTATTTGTTAATACAATATATGTTGTTTTTCTCACATGATGTGTTTATTATTTGTATTCATTTTATCGGAGCTCCTTGATCTTCTAGTTAGTATTTGTTTGAACTTATTCATCCATATTATTCTTTAATCCTTTTGTATGTTTTGATCCTTTTTTTTGTCTTTTTTATTGTAGGTTCCAATCTTAAGAGACTGAAGTGGAGCAGGAAATCAAACAGGTTGAGGATTGAAGTGAAGACCTATTTCGTTAAACAAGTAATTCATGTTCAAATTTACTAGAGAAAGATAGTATGCATTATCCTTTTTTTAAATATTTGATCATTGATTATAGGGAGATTGCTCTTGTCCACAAGATGGATTTGTCCGATAAGAAACATAGCATTCGAAGGTTTGTAATTTCAGGCATATCCCTTACGAATTCCTTCTTGTTGATATTGACAATATCTCAAAGTGTATATGCCCCAGTCTCCTATGCCAAAGCCAAATTTCATCTTCCTTTCCTATTAAGCATATTTCCTTTCTATTCTCATTTAGGATGTATATGTTGTTTGGAGTTCTTATTGTTGTTGCAGCTAATTCCCCTTATCCTTCTTTCCTTCTTTCACATTATTTTGAATTAAATAGAAGTGTGTTTCCCTGAACATACATTTTTCTAACACTTAGTTGATTATGATTGATATATTCAACAAGTAAAACATTTTCTATTGCCACATCTTTGCTTTCAAGGCTAACTATGCATTTCCCTATAATTTTGGCGGAGATATCATTCCCAAAAGTGATATATCCTTCTTTTTCTTTCTTCAATGTTACAAATATGTTTTTGTCTCCAATCATATGCTTTGAGCATCCACTATCAATATACCATTGACTTCTTTTTATTTCGGCTTGTAGAGAAAGCCCGCATTCCTCAACCTTCAAATCTTTGTGCTTATTTTTCGAAGTTATTGGTTGTTCCCTCATATGATGGACAAGAAGTCGCCTTGTTTCCCTTTAAGGAACTATCAAAGTTCTTCTACAATTTTAGGTTGTGTGTCCAAAATTTTTGCATTTGTAACATTCAATTTCATAACTAACAACGCCAAAACTAGTATATTTTTTGTTGAAAACCCCACAAGGTTTTTTACCATAGCTGCATTAATAGTATTTCTTAGGATTTTTGTAGCTATTTCTTGTAATTTTACCCCTTACATAGGCTCTACAATTTATAGTCTTATGCCAAAAATTATTACAAAAATAACACTCCAAGAAAATTATTCTAGTACCTAAGTGTAGGTGGTCTTCTTGATGGTGTTGTCCTTTTGAAGCCATGATCTTCTTCCTAAATATTCTTCATTGTTGGTTGGTGTAAATTCTCCTTTAACAACTTATATCCTTCCTTCTTGATAGGACCTTTGAGCGTATTAATGTAACTTCCTTGCTTTGCTTCATTTCCTATCATCATAGTTCTTGAACCTTTTTTAGTATTATTTTGTTTATATCCTAGTCCAGACCTGTCATTAAATGGTTTCTAGTTGACGATGATTTTATCTAGTATTTTGGTACTATTTTCAAAGTTTTGTTGAATTTCCTTCTCCTGTATTTCCTTCCTCAAGGAGAATATCTCAACTTCTAAATTCCTAGTTATTATCTCCTTCTTTAATCACCTTGGCTTCTTCTAATTTTGCTTTTAGAATTATGATTGTTTTCTTAGTCTCTTCAGAGTTGTTGGGAATTTGTAAACTTTCTTTTAGTTTCTATAACTCTTCCTTGAGTATGATATTTCCCTTCTGTGTTCTTCTAATATCACTTAAGGCGCTAATCAATTCTTCCTAAAGATCGACTTCTCCCTCTTCTTCATGAATTCATTCAACGTTTTCAAGAGTTTCATTCTAAGTATTTAATGCAATGAAGAGAAATTTATCGGAATCATGGCCACTATCATCATCTTCCTTGTTGGAGTTCCTATGTTTGGCCAGGTTGACAAAGACCAAAAAGAATGAGACAACATAAGACCACTTAGAACCACTTCGAGACCTTAGGATCTAGCCCTCCTGAGTCCAGAGGGATCTCTCTATGATAGCCAAAGGTTTATGTCTTTAAGGCTCAAGGTATAAGATTTTAGGCTAGTTATAGGCTCGAGGTTGTTTGTTTGATTGTTTGTGTTTGGTTGGAGGGAACCGGGAAAAGAAGGACCAATATAAGACAAGGATGAGCAGAGAGGAAGCTTAGGCAGAGACAGATAACTCAGGGAACATCAAAGCCATTGGGATATGGATTCAAGAAAGGATTTATTTGTAATCAATGTGCAAGCTTTCATTTGGGCTAGTCATCTAAATCATCTAGATCTTAAAGGATGATTGGTTGAATGGGACATTAAGGTCAGAAAATGAAAGGAGGAGAACCAACCAACTCTGTCTATAGATCAGGCCAGAGGTCATTTAACTCCAGGCCTGCTTGGACAAAATCAGAGGTGTAACAAGGGATCTTGGAAAGGTTTAATTAGGATGGAAAGCTCCTAGTGAGGCAGATGCAGGATTCTAGACCTCACAGGTTCTTAACACATTCAACTAAATCCTAACAAGAACATATGAACATAGACTTCATTAATTCATACGTCAGAGAGCAGGCAATAACATCCACTACACTGGTTAAACCAATCGAAATCAATATTCAGATACACAATGGAGCAGAAAACATTGCGGCAGGGAGAGTAGGAAATATAAGGCACCTATCGAGGGTGAATCTTATATTATACTTCTGTTGCCTACCAGCAGAAATGAAATGAAATGAAACATAACATAAGAGCAAGTCAATCACAAATACAGAGAAAGAGGAAACATCACTAGCTGCTCTAGATCAGGATCCAAAGAAACATGCTTGTCATATTAAAACAACACCAATCAGTTACATCATAGCC
Source organism: Pinus albicaulis (assembly GCA_034641835.2). Lineage (NCBI taxonomy): Eukaryota > Viridiplantae > Streptophyta > Pinopsida > Pinales > Pinaceae > Pinus > Pinus albicaulis. The sequence goes on from JAXQQM020086121.1 coordinate 122,771, forward strand.
CATAGCTTGAACATTCAGTCTGAATACATCTAATCTCAGCCTATCTTACAATATACACAGAGAACTTGTCTCAAATAGGAACAATGTGTGCATTCCACCGATTTCTCATCAACAACCATTACAATGTTTTCCTCTGTGCTTTATAGCAAAGGATCAACCTAATATCGACTGAAGGAGTAGGTGAAAATTAAATGTATCATTGAACCTAACGATGAATGCAGGGCCAAAGCCCATTCTGCTTGACATGCTGCATATTTAATCTCTGTCACCTTCCTTGTGAGAGAATTATCTACTCCAGATTTGATCTTGACATCTTTTGGCTGAAGTTCTCCTGGATGATTTGAACAAAGTGAAATAAACTGCTGGAAAGGTCTGTCTCATAAATTTATGACTGTTTTTTGAGCTGTAGTCTGGTGGAAATCTTTTCAGGGACAAGGTGCATAAATAAGACAGTATAGGTGCCCGATACCTGATATAGAAAAACATTCTGCTGACGAAAACCCTGATATTACCTTTTGTCTGCGCTCGGGATCCTTTGATCGATCTTCGGGGCCTGAAAACTGCTGTTTAGCCTTCAAAAATTCGGGTTAAAAGCTCAAGATCTTCATAAACCCGCTTTAATCTTCTTTTTCCTCTACACTAAAACATTCTGTCGCTTTATTTGCTTCTGACAGGGTAGCTCGAGTTTTAATGGCACTGAAAGGTTTTCAGTGCTCGAAATCTACCTTTTGTCCTTGATGCAAATCCTCCCGGCCGCTTTCTTTGACCATTTTATAACAGTACCAATTCTTGGATTTAATATTGTTTGCACAGTTTTTCCATGTAGTATCATGGCGGTCTTTTACCCTTGGAAACTCTGCAAAACAACGAACTGTGAGGAAGACCATGGACAGGGATGATGAAGGCGACGAGGACAAGATGTGGTCGTGGAAAATAGCCATGCAGATGGAATGGAGGGGAAAAATTGCAGGGGAAATGGTGAAAAATACCTCTCGTGTGGTTGGCGGACGTTGCAGAATGAAAAATGCATGAAAAACATTAAAAAATGCGAAAGTAGGACGTTATATGCGACGAAATGGTTGACAGGTACGGAACATGCACGTGGGGTGACGTGGCATATGAACAGCCGAGTGGACGGATGAGGTGGAGGTCCCGCGGCAACGAAATGGTCAACGATGAACAAACAGATCCGGACGAAGGAAGGCGGGCCCGCGGGTATGATGGACCGGTGTTAAATGGCGCGCAGCTTCGGGAGATGACAGCCATTGGATGAGGGCCCCGCGATATAACGGTGGTAGTGGATTTCGCTGCAAGGCCAGGGCCGAAGGTTAATGAGTGGGAAGGTGGTGGTTTTGCCACCGTACAGGGGACAGATGGCTGCTACTGACTGGAATCGCTGTGCTTCCGGGGAAAACCGCCCTGCGTGCAACGGTGGTGCGGAATTTACCATCGGGTTTGAGCGGATGATGTATGCAGGTGGGGTCCACTGTTTCTGGCGGGGTCCGCGCCATTGGATCGGATTTCTAACGGACGGTCGAGATCCGCTGATCAATAAAAATGTATTAAAACCCACAAACGCGCATTAACAAGGTTTTTAAATGAATTCTTCGTGCAGAGAAAGGTTGGAGGGGGTAAGCGCCTGGGGGTTTAGCTCTGGGTTCTGGCGCCAGGTCTTATGGGAAGAAAAGGAGCGCGAGCTATGGCCAAAGGGGCTTAGGCCTTATTATATGATTTTTGCACATTTTAAAGCATTTTTAGGCCCAAGGGGAGGGACGATAGGGAAATGAAGGGTAGGGAAGGCCAAAACAGGGGAAAAAACAGGATTTAAAGAGGGTTTAAAGGGATAATGGGGGAATTAAAGGGAGTTTGACAAAGGGAGAAGGGGAAGACGATATTTTGCAAAGGTATAAAGGGCAATAATGGGCCTTTTTGAGAAATGGATCAGCAGAGGAACCATATGTTAGGCACAGCACACAGAGACTCCAAGGAGGATGAATTTTCAGGGGAAAGGCGTCCCTTGGAGGCTCGAGAGAAAATTATCCCCCAGCTTGCTTGTCAAGAATTCCATAGGGGGGCTAATAGTGGCTCCACATGGGGATGGCTACTCCTTAGAGGAGTCAAGAAACCAGAGATGATATTTGGAATAGGCCATATGCTTGCTGTCATAAGCCATATTTCTTCTTCAATTTTAGCTGCCACAATATGATAGAAACATCGGCAAAAATATTTCCCAACCAATCTACCTACCCAAACTACAGTTCTACACTTTCCCTTGGGTGCATTTGAGCTAGCAGACCTTTTACATTTATTTTGCAAAACAAAAACAAACCTATTCTAATTCTACCCTTATTGCTCCATGAGGCCAGATCAGACTGTTGACCTCATCTGTTTCTCTACCTAATCTACTACCTGTTGGGATTAAACTGTCCAACAGGTTTCTTCACCTACATTCTAAGACAGGAAATTTAAACACAGCCAAGCCAGGATTAGACTGTCTGACTTGCTGGGCAGAAACTTGTAGAAAACAAAACTGTGAAGGCATGGAATCCTGCAACTGTGAAACATCCTTCTTTCTTTCTTGTGACTCAGGTTTTGAGCATATTTGAGTCACCTCTTTTATTTGTTTTAGCTCTGGTTTTGGGCATATTAGAGCTGATTCTTCTTTCGCTGCTGATCCAGATTTTGAGCTTATTAGGACCAGCTATTCTGCTTCCTTTGGCTCAGATTTTGATCAGGTTTGAGCCATGCTTTTTACTTCAGAGGTTCATGTTTTGAGCATGTCTGAACCTCTCTTTTCATTCTGTTTTTTGGAACATTTCTCTTTTTCTGAAAATGAAAACTTGCAATGGTATGTACAATGGAGATGAAACTAGAAATGGAAAATCAATAGAATTAATGTTTGAGCATCCTGCCATTGACAAGACCCCCAAACAATTTTGTGCCATCAAGTTCTTGCAGAAAAAACGCATTAGGACCCACAGTGGCCTGGATTATGTATGGACCCTGCCACAGGCTGTCAAATTTGCCATGTTTGCCTTTGTCCTCTCTTCTCGAATCCCATCTCAGAACCTTATCTCCAACCTTGAAATCTGAAGCTTTGGTTCTTTTGTCAAACTATCTCTTTATGCCTTCTTGTACTCTGACAACTCTGCTATAAACCTGCTCTCTTGTTTGTTGTAGATGAATAGTTTCATTGATTCTCCTTACCATACTGTTTTCCTCTGATTGGATCTCCTGGACAAGCTTGATTACTGGAACTCCAAGACTAGTAGGAAACACTGCTTCAGTCCCATAAACCAGCTGAAAGGGTGACATGCCAATGGATTTCTTTGTAGTGAGCCTGTCTGCCCACAAAGAATGTATCAACTTTTTATGCCATGATCTTTTGTTCTCTTCCAGCAGCTTCTTAATGATTGTAACCAAGATTTTATTTGATGATTCAGCTAGGCCATTACCTTGGGGGTAATAGGCAGTTGAATGTCTAAGTGCTATTCCGTACCTGTGACAAAAATCAACCATTCTTTTGGATCTGAAAGCAGCAACATTGTCAGTTATTATTTTCCTTGGACAGCCAAAACGAGATAGGATGAAGTCTTCTAGGAACCTAATGATGACAGAGTCAGTGGAATTCCTAGTGGTTATAGCTTCTATCCATTTAGTGAAGTAATCTGTGGCAGTCAGGATCCATTTATGCTGTCCAGAGGAGGCAGGATGAATCTCTCCTATAAAGTCTAGGCCCCATTGCATGAAGGGACCTTCTATGGTGATAGGTTGTAACGGGAGGGGAAGGAGCTTTCTTTTGCCCTCAAAGATTTGGCATTTGTGGCAGGCAAGAATCATTTTATGGACATCACTGAAGAGGGTAGGCCAATAGTAACCAGCCCTAAGTATCTTATTTGCAGTGGTTTTCCAACTCAGGTGGCCTCCACACTCCCCGGCATGGAATTCTTGTTTGATTCTTTCAGCTTCAGTTTCAGACAAACATTTCAGTAGAAGGCCATTTGGATTTTTCCAATATAGACTCTCATTCATAATGCAATAATTTCTAGCTTTGAGTTTTATGAATCTGGCCTTCGTTTTGGACAGTTCTGGAGGGGCATTGAGGTTAGTGAGCACGTAAAGGATATCAGTATACCAAGGAGAGTTCTGAAACTGCTCCTCAACAGTTGGATGGGGCAATCCTTCCTGCTCATCTAAGGCATTCATCATGTTAATATCAAGGGCCTGTAGATTAGATTCAGCCATTAATTGGGCCAGGCCTTGACCTTTGATTAGTTTGGTGGGTTTTATTTCAAGGTCGTATTCCAAGATGGTAGCAATCCATTTGCCCCTTTTCCCATCAGGGTCTTGGGACAAGATATCCTTAACCACTATATTTGGCACATAGGCAATGGTGTGAGAATGTAGAATGTACACCCTAAAGTCTTTTAAGGCCTTAATCAGAGCATAGGCCTGCTTTTCCATGATGTTGTACTTTAAGGGTGCATCTCTTAAGGCTTTACTGAAGAAGGCTATAGGCTGTTCATTACCTTCTGAATTTTTCTGCAGCAAAACTGCAGCTATTGTGTGTTGGGAGGCAAATGAAAAGATCAGAAAATATTTTGAGAAGTCAGGGCTGATAAGTACTGGGGCCTGAGTGAGCACGAGTTTTACTGACTCAAAATATTTCTTGGCTTCAACAGTCCACTTGATTCCTGCATCTTTCTTTAGCAATTCAGTCATTTTTCTAAGATGCTCAGCAAGGTTGGAGATAAATCTTCTAAGGAAATTGATCTTCCCAATGAAGGACTGTAGCTCCTTGATGTTTCTTGGATGTGAAATTTGAAGTATTCCCTCAACTCACTGTGGGTCTATCCTAATCCCTTTCTCAGATATAATGTGGCCAAGAAGTTTACCTTCTTGCAGCCCAAAGACATTTTTCTTAGGATTCAGGGACAGACCATACCTTCTACATTTTTCAAAGACTTTCCTCATATGTTTCAAGTGTTCTTCTTCAGTTTTGGAAAAGACAGTCAAGTCATCCAAGTAGATAACTATAAAGTGTCCTATCTCCTCTGAGAAAGCTATGTCCATCGCTCTCTGGAAGGTGGCTCCAGCATTCATCAGTCCAAAGGGCATTTTCACATACATGAAGGTGCCCCATGGAGTGGTAAAAGCTGTTTTGAGTTGATCTTCTGGGAGTACCAGAACTTGGTTGTATCCTAAAAAACCATCAAGCAGGGAGATTCTCTTAGAGCCCACTACCTTTTGTAGGATATGTTCCATTCTGGGCAAAGGGCAGTTATCTTTCAGGGAGGCTCTATTGAGGTTTCTGAAGTATATGCATAGTCTAATCTCCCCTGTTTTCTTCCTTACAGCCACTAAGTTTGACACCCAATCAGAAAACCTTACAGGAACAATTATGCCTGCATCATACATCTTCCTGATCTCTTTCTCTACTGCAGGCAATTGTTTTGGATTGATTCTTCGAAGTTTTTGTCTGAAAGGCTTCTGATTTTCCTTTAGTGGTATCTTGTGTTGTATGATGTTGGTGTCATAGGCCTTTAAGTCTTCATAGCTCCATGCAAACATGTCTATGAATTCCCTGAACAAGTCAATGTATTTTTTCTTAATGTTTGCAGGTATAGACTTAGCCAATTTTATCATTCTGGGTTTGTCTTCAGTGCCAATGTTGCATTCTTCCACTTCAGAATTAGAAAGTTCAATTGTGGGCTTTTTTGCTACGTCATCAAAGTCAAAGAGGTCCTCTAAGGGTGCCAGGCCTCTGGGTATGTTCTTGTCTTTGGCCTGCAGCACTTCGACCTCTTCATTTTCTGCGTTTTCAATATTTTCGTTAAAAATTCCAGTTTTATCAGAAAAAGAATTTATTTCTATGTTACAGGGTGTTTCTTGTTCATCTGGGGGATCCTCGCTTGGGAAGCTATCATCAGAAGTTGAGTCTAAATCCGAAAATTCAAACTCATTCCTGCCCACCAGGAAATCTTCGATCTGTTTGTCTCCTTCAAAGACCTGCCAATATTTTTCATTGTTTGGCACTGCAGGCCTGAATTTGGTCTAAATGATAATTTGTTGGTCAACTGGGGCCTTAGGATATGAACTAGCTAGGCAAGCTAATCCATTTGCTATTGCGTTTTTCCCCCTAGGAATGAACACTAATTCATATTCAACAAACGTTTTCAGCAAATATAGAGTATCATTCCTATATGCCCTAAGCCTGGGGTGTTTTGCTGAATACTCACCATTCACCTGTTTGATTACTAACTCTGAGTCCCCTCTCACAGCTATCCTACGGGCTCCTAATTTTTTCAACAGATTTAAGCCCAAGATCAGAGCCTCATATTCTGCAATGTTATTCGTGCATTTGAAATGCAGATTGACAGCGTGGCTCTCTGCGTGATCATTTTCAGTGTTACGCAACCACATTCCTGCTCCAGCACTCTGCCTAGTACAGGACCCATCAAAGTTCATTTCCCACAGGGGTTCGATGTTTACTTCGTCTTCATCCCCTCCCCTACAGCTGGATTCGCCATTATGTTGAGTTGTGAGGTTTGTGCTAGGAGGGGGGTCATTTTGTGGTTCATTATGGGCATGGAGATCAGGGAGGTGGCTAGCTTGTTGTTTTTGTTCTGTTTCTGTTTCATTCAGAGTTATATTTTCAGCAGTTTTCCCATGGTCTTCTTCTTCGTATTCTTCCAGAGTAGCCATTATGTTGAAATCCATGGGCTGTATGTTTGTATTTCCATTATCTGATCTCGGCTCTTCTGAGGATTGGTCATTGTAGAGAATGAAAGAGTCTAGATCTGTATGTACAGAGTATAATGGTGAGTTTTCAGGTTTCTCGGGGCTACTGACTAAGAATTTCATCTGAGACTCTCTATACAGTCTTCTAAGTTGGCCAAATATAGGGATAGTGGCATATGAGCCATCCATCTGCATTGTTCCTTGCAGTTTGGCTCCCCATGATCTTGACAATAGCATGCCATACTTTGGTGGAACATCTGCCACCACAACATCATGACCATACATTTGGCAGGAATCTGGGTTAAACTCACACATAAGTCTTTGATGAGGCCTAGGCATTTTACTCTACTAGAGTCAAATGAGTATAAGTCTTTGTAAGGTCTGGTAATTTCTAAGCCTAGCCTCTCCATCACTACCTTAGGCATTAAGTTGTGTGATGCTCCAGAATCATGCATGGCATTGTGGAGTATTTTGTCATGAATGTTGAGACTGATATAAAAAGGTGGAACTACCCCTTCCTGAAATTTTCCTTCAATTTTGGGACCAAAGAGTAGGGCTGGTTGATCATCATTCAAATTTACAGAATCATTCATTTCCCCCATATTTAATGCTTTCAGAATTTGGCCTTTATATACATCCTGAGTGGCCAGCTCAGATAATGGTACAAAGATTTTGATTTTTGCAATCTCACTCTCTAAATTGAAAGTGGACTGTGTCTTGGAAACACTTGACTCTGTTTTATTTGCTGCCTTGGTAGCTGAGTCATTTGGTGTTTTCTCACTATGTACAAGGTTTGGAACAGTTGTATTAGGAGTACTAACTGAAGTGCTAGTACTGCTGGTTGGTTGACTTTGTTTTCCAGTGTCCTGGTTGTCCTTCTCCTTATGCTTACCAGAACTTTCAGCTGTTGTTTTGTTATTTACAGAGGTTGCTTTAGAAGTTTTGTCAGGTCTTTTCTTGATGGTTACCTCAGGAGTCTTCGTTTTGAAAGTATCTTGGCTTTTCTTGCTCCTAAGTTCATATTGTTCCCTGGCCTGTAGCATGGCATCTTCAAATCCTAATCTGTAATTCTCAGTTTCCAACCATTCCTCATTATAACCAGTGGTGGAGGGCTGGTCTTCTCCTGAATCATAATTTAGGATTGAGTTTTCTGCTTCAAACATGTTTATTGTATTCCCTTCAGACTCTTCAATGATTCCCTCGTCTTCATCTAAAAAATTTTCTTGAAATGGGGGAATGATTTGTTGGTCTGACTCTCTTTGTTTGTTGGGGGCAACATTGTTTCTTCTAATGTTTTGGTTCTGGTTTCTGTTTTGGTTGTTGTTTTGGACAACCATCCTCTTTATCATTTGTTGAAGTTCTTCCACATTTTTTGAAAGTCTGTCATATTTGGGATCAGATGTGGAAGCTACATTGTCATCCCTATATGTTACCCTTTTTTCAGCTTTTAATCTTGCCCTTTTTTCCATTAAGTTTGCTTCTATGGTTATGGCTCCTTTCTGCATGTCTTCCAGTGTGGTATACTCTTTATCTCTAAGCTCATAGGCCATGTCAGCATCAAATCCATCAGGATACTTTGCTAAGGCCATACCTTGTGGAGGTTTCATGTGTGGAGGGAGAGCATTATAAATGTTGTTGAATCTAGTGGTGTAATCATGAACACTCTCTCCTACATTCCTCTTAAGGGACATGTATTCTGCAAGGAGCTGGTGAGGGTTTGCTCTAACCTCCCACTTGTTTATGAATGTCTGGTATAATGCAGGGAGATCTTGAATGCTGCCAGGAGGCAATCCTTTAAACCATTTCTTCACCTCACCCCCTAAGCTTTGGGCAAAGATCCTCATTTTGATTGTTTCATCATCAATTTCCATATAATCAAAAGAGTCCTCCATCTTATCTACATGTTGCTGGGCTGTTATGGACTCTTTAGCAGTGTAGTGTGGGATTTTTGACTGATAATCATTGGTTAAGGGTAACAAAGGTTGAGGTAACAGCAAAGGTGCATACCAGGCTGCCATGATGATGTTCTGATGGGGTATAGGGTTAGCTTGAGCAGCTGGTATTTGGATGACAGGGATGTTTGGACCAGCAGAAGACTGTTGAGAAGATCTAGGGTGAGAGAGCCCCAAGTTTTGGAGGAAGTTAAAATCAGGTGGTGTGGAAGGAGGGGTTTCATTGTCCCTAGTGTCTGGCTGGTCTGGAACACTGAATGACCTAGTTCTAGGTAATCTGTTTTGAAGGCCTAGGTCGAAGAAAGGGTCTAATAGAGCTGTAAGATCTTCTGGTGCAGAATTAGCTCTATGAATGTGGTTGGAAATAGTTGGTCTTTTAGGTGTAGGAGCTCCTTTGAGGATACTCTCTGGATTCTCAACTATTTCCGGTGGGTCAGGGTTAGGATAAGCTCTTGTGTGGATGGTTCTGAAAGCCAGAATGTTGCTTCTAAGTCAAGCAGCTTAACCCTACTTGTTACTTCTATTATGGTTAAGGCGACCCTACTTGTTACTTCTATTATGGTTAATTTTGTCTCAGGGACTGGTCTCCCAGTGGAGTCTTCATTATGTTTCGGGTCTGGTCTCCCAGTGGAGTCTGATTGTGAAACCAAGATAATCAGCAGGCCTACTGATCACCAGTGGAGTCTTTTAACGTTTAGGAACAATGGAGTCACCAGGTGGAGGGTTTTAGGATGTTTTCTAAGGGGTACACTGTCGACCACAGTGATCAAGCACTATCACCTTTCAGGAATCTCCTCTAAACAACAAGCTCCAACTAGAGATTGACTGGGAGGGCATTTACCAGATATGTCACCTTGAAAAGAGGATGAGATCTGGAGGCTACCTGGCCCTTTCCAGGCTCTGTCTAAGAGTGTGGTGGATATTCAATAATGGAGGTTGATTCAAGAAAGGGGTGACCTACTGTCAGCCTAACCAGAGTTCTAAGCTTCTGAGGTTTTTATGAATGTCTAAGATGAAATGTACTCAGAATTCCCCAGTATGGTCGCCATTATGTTGGGGTTCCCCTGTTTTGGCCAGGTTGACAGAGACCAAAAGATGAGACAACATAGAACCACTTTGGGACCTTAGGATCTAGCCCTCCTAGGTCCAGAGAGGGATCTCTCTATGATAGCCAAAGCTTTATGTCTTTAAGGCTCAAGGTATAGGATTTTAGGCTAGTTATAGGCTCGAGGTTGTTTGTTTGGTTGTTTGTGTTTGGTTGGAGGGAACCGGGAAAGAAGGACCAATATAAGACAAGGATGAGCAGAGAGGAAGCTTAGGCAGAGACAGATAACTCAGGGAACATAAAAGCCATTGGGCTATGGAGTCAAGAAAGGATTTATTTGTAATCAATGTGCAAGCTTTCAGTTGGGTTAGTCATCTAAATCATCTGGATCTTAAAAGATGATTGGTGGAATGGGACATTAAGGTCAGAAAATGAAAGGAGGAGAACCAACCAACTCTGTCTATAGATCAGGCCAGAGGTCATTTAACTCTAGGCCTGCTTGGACAAAATTAGAGGTGTAACAAGGGATCTTGGAAAGGTTTAATTAGGATGGAAAGCTCCTAGTGAGGCAGATGCCGGATTCTAGACCTCACAGGTTCTCAACACATTCAACTAAATCCCAACCAGAACATCTAAACATAGACTTCATTAATTCATACATCAGAGAGCAGGCAATAACATCCACTACACTGGTTAAACCAACCGAAATTAATATTCAAATACACGATGGAGCAGAAAACGTTGAGGCAGGGAGAGCAGGAAATACAAGGCACCTATCAAGGGTGAATCTTATATTATACTTCTGTTGCCTACCAGCAGAAATGAAATGAAATGAAACATAGCATAATAGAAAGTCAATCACAAATACAGAGAAATAGGAAACATCACCAGCTGCTCTAGATCGGGATCTAAAGAAACATGCTTGTCATATTAAAAACAACACCAATCAGGTACATCATAGCCCATAGCTTGAACATTCAGTCTGAATACATCTAATCTCAGCCTATCTTACAATATACACAGAGAACTTGTCTCAAATAGGAACAATGCTTGCATTCCACTGATTTCTCATCAACAACCATTACAATGTTTCCTTCTGTGCTTTATAGCAAAGGATGAACCTAAGATCGACTGAGAAGGTAGGTGAAAATTAAATGTATCTTTAAACACAACAATGAATGCAGGGCCGAAACCCATTTTGCTTGACATGCTGTATATTTAATCTTTGTCACCTTCCTTGTGGGAGAATGATCTGCTCCAGATTTGATCTTGACATCTTTTGGCTGAAGTACTCCTGCATGATTTGAAAAAAATGAAACAAACTGTTGGGAAGGTCTGCCTCATGAATGTCTGATTGTTTTTTGAGCTGTAGTTAAGGCGGAAATTCTTTCAGGGATGTTATGTATAATAAAGTGGTATGGGCACCCTGTACATGGATAAAGAGAAACATTCTGCTGACAAATAACCCTGATGGTACCATTTACTTGCATGCAGGATCCTTTGATCGATCTTCGGGGTCTTCAAACTGCTGTTTAGCCTTCCAAACTTCAGATTAAAAGCTCAAGATCTTCATAAGCCCACTTTAATCTTATTTTTCCTCTGCACTGAAACATTCTGCCGCTTTATTTGCTTCTGACAGGGTAGTTCGTGTTTTAATGGCACTTAAAGGTTTTCAGTGCTCGAAATCTACCTTTTGTCCTTGATGCAAATCCTCCCAGCCGCTTTCTTTGACCATTTTATAACAGTACCAACTTCTTGGATTTAATACTGTCTGCACAGCTTTGCCATGTAGGATCATGGCGGTCCTTTACCGTTGGAAACTCTGCAAAACAACAAACTGTGAGGAAGACCATGGACAGGGATGATGAAGGCGACGAGGACAAGATGTAGTCGTGGAAAATAGCCATGCAGACGGAATGGAGGGGAAAAATTGCAGGGGAAATGGTGAAAAATAGCTCTGGTGTGGTTGGCGGACGTTGCATAATGAAAAATGCATGGAAGACATTAAAAAATGCGAGAGTAGGACGTTATATGTGACAAAATGGTTTACAGGTACGGAACATGCACGTGGGGTGACGTGGCATACGGACAGCCGAGTGGACGGATGAGGTGGAGGTCCCGGGGCAACGGAATGGTCAACGATGAACAGACAGATCCAGACTGTCGATCGGGCGAAGATCGACGGCGGAGGACGAAGGAAGGTGGGCCCGTGGGTACGATGGACCAGTGTTAAATGACGCGCAACTTCGTGAGATGACAGCCGTTGGATGAGGCCCCGCGATCTAACGGTGGTAGCGGATTTCGCTGCAAGGCCGGGGTCGAAGGTTAACGCGCGGGAAGGTGGTGGTTTTGCCACCGTACAGGGGATAGGTGGCTGCTACTGAATGGAATCGCTGCGCTTCCGTGAAAAACCGCCCTGCGCGCAGCGGTGGTGCGGAATTTACCAGCGGGTTTGGGCGGATGACGTATGCAGATGGGGTCCACTGTTTCGGGCGAGCTCCGCGCCGTTGGATCGAATTTCTAACGGATGGTCGAGATCCGTTGATCAATAAAAATGTATTAAAACCCACAAACGCACATTAACAAGGTTTTTAATTGAATTCTTCGCGCGGAGAAAGGTTGGAGGGGGTAAGCGCCTGGGGGGTTTAGCTCTGGGTTCCGGCGCCAGGTCTTATGGGAAGAAAAGGAGAGCGGGGCTATGGCCAAAGGGGCTTAGGCCTTATTATATGATTTTTGCACATTTTAAAGCATTTTTAGGCCCAAGGGGAGGAACGATAGGGAAATGAAGGGTAGGGAAGGCCAAAACAGGGGCAAAAACAGGATTTAGAGAGGGTTTAAAGGGATAATGGGGGAATTAAAGGGGAGTTTGACAAAGGGAGAAGGGGAAGGTGATATTTTGAAAAGGTATAAAGGGAAATAATGGGCCTTTTTGAGAAATGGATCAGCAGAGGGACTACCTTTTAGGCACAGTACAGAGAGAATCCAAGGAGGATGAATTTTTCGGGGAAAGGCATTCCTTGGAGGCTCCAGAACAATTCTAGCCCCCATCTTGCTTGTCAAGAATTTCATAGGGGGGCTAACAGTCATTTCAGATCAGGTTGGTATTAGAGCTAGAGTTTATTCTCTGGTGTTGTTTAATGCAAATAATTTTTTAATTGTTTTCAAGTTTTAGATGCTTACAAGGCTCAAGAGAGGAGAATGCAAATTGGTGGAAGCAGAAGGGTCTCAAAAAGAGCCAAAGAAAAGGAGAGCAAGATTGCCACAATATCCACCACCTACTTCACCTCCTAAAGAAGTAGAAGCTCCATAAAGAATGCCTCATAAGGAAGGAGAAATCCATGAAGAAGTTGATCCTAAAGAGGAAGAAAGAGTGTTCAGGAAAGCATTCCTTGACATGACTGAGATTATTAGAATCCTTTATCAAGAAAGGAATGAGAGACAAGAAGGAGAAGGATCTAAAATTCACAAGGAAGGACAAGGATCTTCAGGAGTTCAACATGATGAAGATAAGTCAAAGAAGGGAAATTGAGGAAATGGAGGAAATGGAGAGCCATCATCCTCACCCTCATCATCATCATCTTCTACTTCTTCTTCAGTACATTAGCCACACAAGTCCAAGAGCACTGGTAAAAATCATTTTTTAAGAATTGATGTAAGTGCGAATTGTCAATGTTTAATGGTGAAGTCAATGCAGAAAATCTTGATAATTGGATTAGAAAATTAGAGGTCTATTTGAGAATCTAGAACCTTCAAGATGATGATACCAAAATTCAACTAGCTTCAATGAGAATGGAAGGTGCAGAATTTGTTTGGTGGGAAGCCAAGACAAAGGAGGAAATCAAGAAACATGGTAATATTATTCTATCATGGTCAAATTTCATTACTGCTATAAAACAACATTTTTATCCATTAGCTCATATGAAAAACGCCATCATGAACTGCCAAAACTTTAGGTAATTAAAGGGACAAAATGTTCAAGAATACACTCACGAATTTAGGAGAAGAGCTCTCTTATTAGGGGTGGATTTGCAGAGCCAAGATACTTTTCTAAAGTACATAGGAGGCTTACATAGCTACCTAAAACATACTATTCTCATGTTTAACCCCACCAGTCTAGAGGGAGTTTTTGTTTAGGCCACACATATAGAAGCTAGAGGGAAGAAAATTTCTGAAGTGGGTAGGAAGAAACCTTTTAAGGGTAAATCCAAGGAAAATACCTCAAAAGGTAAAAAAAAAAGGAATGCAGCTGTTAAGAAAGAGGGAGAAAAAGTGGTTTGTAAAAATTGTTCAAAAAAATACCATGATGAAACTCATTGTTGGAAATTACATCTTGAATTGAGGCCAAAGAAACCTAATAACAAAGGGAAACAAAAAACTACTGCTACAACTCAACATGATTTAGGATCTGATTCAGGTGATGAATCAAAAATTACAGCCATGGGATTGAATAACATGAAGGGAAAATAAATTGAAACTAAACCTAGTACCAGTACATCAAACTGTCACATAAACACTCCAAATGAAAAATAAAGAATAGAATTGTTTCATGTGAGGGTCATATCTAAACATACCAAGATTGACACATTGTTTGACAGTGGGTCACAAAAAAACTTAATATCTGAAGATTTGTTCAAGAAACATAACCTTGAGACCATACCACATCTAAAACCATAGCCATTGGGTTGGATTTGTAAGGATGCAAATCTACAGGTTTCAAAGAAATGTATATTGAGGTTTGCAATCACTACGAGATTTGTTGACACAGTTGAGTTAGATGTGGTTCTGCTTGACATAACTGGTATTGTATTAGGGAGTCCTTAATTTTATGATAGGAAAGCGATCTTCTATCACCATGAGAACATGTATCATTTATTCAAAGATGGCAAGGAGTTCATTGTTAGAGCACATCACAAAAAGAAAAACATTGTTATGATAAATGATGGATAGGTAAAGTGGCTGGTAAATTCAAGTAATAATTTTGTTCTTCTTATGATTAATCCTAAAGCTAATATTAATTGTAAATAATTTGAGGGATGTGATCCTAAGTTGAAATCAAATTTATATGATGTGGTTAATGGACATCATGAGATGTTTCAGGAGCCAACAGGATTGCCTCCAAAAAGGGAAATTCAACATGAGATTTAGTTGCAGCAAGATTGTCCTCTTCCAAAAATTGCTATGTATTGCATGTCAATAATGGAGAATGCTAAAATAAAGAGGCAAAACAAATAGATGTTGGAAAAGGAATCATAAGGCCAAGCACCTCGCCATGCCATTCATCCATAGTCTTGATACCAAAGAAATATGGGAGTTGGTGCATGTGTGTAGATTTTCGAGCTTTGAACAAGATTACGGTAAAAAATCATTACCCACTCCCAAAAATAGATGATTTGCTTGATCAGCTAAAAGAAGCAAAGTTTTTCAATAAGTTAGATTTACGAAGTGGATATCATCAAGTAAGAATTGCAGAAAGTGATATATGGAAAACTGCATTCAAAACCAAACAAGGACTCTTTGAGTGGCTATTTATGCCTTTTGGTTTATGTAATGCACTGGAAAATTTCATACGAGTTATGGATAGTGTTTTGTGACCATTCCTTGATGAATTTGTTATTGTGTACTTAGATGAAATTATAATTTTCAGCAAAACAATAGAAGATCATGTCTTGCATGTGAATAGAGTGCTTGATATTTTGAAGAAAGAGAAATTGTTTTTTAAGATGTCAAAGTGTGAGTTTGGAAAGACTTCTTTGGTCTATTTGGGACATATTGTAGGAGGAGGAGAATTCAATATTGATACTTCTAAAGTGGAAGCCATTGTGAATTGGCCCACACCCAAAACACTAACCAAGGTAAGAAGTTTCTTAGGTGTAGCTCAATATTGGAGGAAGTTTATTGCTAACTTCTCTTCCATCACAGCTCCTATGCATGCAGTGAAAAGTGTGAAGAAAGGCTTCCAATGGGGAGGCAAAAAAAAACAAGCTTTCGAAGCTTTAAAATACAAGATCAGTTCAGCTCCAGTCCTTGCATTACCAAATTTGAGACAACCATTCGAGATACAAACTGATGCTAGTGATTATGCCATGGGCGTAGTACTTTTGCAGCATGGTAAGCCTATCGCCTTTCATTCAGAAACATTTTATGGTGTTGTGACTAATTATCCTACATATGAAAAAGAACTATATGCATTGTTACAAAGTGTCAAGAAGTGGAAACACTACTTGATGGGTAAAGAGACTATTGTACACACTGATCACCAACCATTACAGTACTTGCGGTCACAAACAAAATTGCAGCAATCAAGACATTTTAGGTGGATGGAATTTCTTCAACAATTTCACTTGGTTATAAGGTAAAAGAAAGGTATTTTCAATAAAGTTGCAGATATGGTTTCAAGACCAATCATTAGTGCTTCTACTTTACTTAAAAATTATTATGTTGTACATGAGAGTCACATAGAACAATATGCACATGATATTGGTTTCCAAGATGTGTATGCTAATTTGAGTGAAGGGAATCAAGTTGAAGAAAAATATTATCACATGCAAAGCAATTTGTTGTTTCATTTGGGCAAGCTATGTATTCCGCAAGGAGAGAGGCTAAGTGTCATGAGAGAAGATCATTCATCTCTTATTGTTGGACACTTTGGGGTAAGAAAAATAGTGGCGCATCTATAGAGGTATTTTTATTGGCCTCGCATGATAGATAGTGTGTTGTGCTTTATAAGAGGTTGTTCTATGTGTGCAACAAGTAAGCCTAGTAATAGGAAGCTTGGATTGTACATGCCACTACTGATACCATCAAGGCCATGGGAGAGTGACTCCATGGAATTTGTTGGAGGTCTACCTATGTCAAGAAAGAAACGTGATTATATTTATGTAGTTGTGGATAGGTTCAGTAAAATGTGTATACTTATGCCATGTAAGAAAACCATTACTGCTGAACAAAATATTGAACTTTATTTTCAAAATTTTTGGGTTCATTTTGGATTGCCAACTTCTATTGTTAGTGACAGGGATTACAGGTTCATTGGGAATTTTTGGTCAAATCTATGGAGAATGATGGACACAAAGTTGAAAAAGAGTATCGCTTTTCATCCACAAACAGATGGACAAATCGAGGTGGTGAACAGAATATTTGTGCATCTATTAAGAGGATATTGCAGCAAACATCCTAAGTTGTGGGATGAACAACTGCATTACATTCAACATGCTTACAACCGGGCAAAGCACTCTTCAACACAAACCTCACCTTTTGAAGTATGCTTTGGGAATTTTCCAAAATTGCCATTAGAATTCAGCTTTGGGAAGGATGTTGCGATTGATGGCCATAGTGACATTGATAAGGCTTGAAAGTTCATTGAGAAAATTCAGATTATACATCAACAAGTTCAAGAACAATTGAGAAAAGTCAAAGAAAATACAAAGAGAGGCATGACAAACACCGGGTTGATCACAAGTTTCATAAGGGAGATGAGGTATGGCTGCACATTAGCAAAGAAAGGATGCAAGGGGAAGGTAAAAATCTCAAACCTATTCGCTATGGTCCTTTCAAGATCATAAAGAAAGTTGGTAATAATGCATTCCAACTTAACTTGCCTTCTTACATGCAAATGTATTCTGTTATTAATGTTGAAAACTTACGCTTGTATGACCCACCTTTGATCAATGATCAAGGAAGTGATATTCAACTACCCTCTATTGAATATTTCTCGCCAAAATTTATGGATGAGCTCAAAGAAGATACAATTCTTGACAGAAGGACAAGAGTATCAAAGAGGGGAAGTGTTGACTACCTTTGAGTTGGGCTCAAAGGCACTAAACAAAGCAAGGAAAAATGGATGGGGGTTGGAAAGGTGAGGGAGTTGTACCCTCATCTACTGAACAAGTAAACAAGTCTTTTGGGGTCCAAAAGCTTCCCAATGGGGAGGAATCATCAAGAGTTCACAAATTTTACTCAAAATTCAAATTTACACAATTGGTTTGAAACCAATATGGTTGCATAGATCTCATCTTCCTGATTTTTTCATCGTGAATAGTTTGAAAAACCGATGTCATATGAGGAAGATATCGCATTCTGATCAAAATGCCAAATAGGTAAATTTGCGACAGTTTGACCAATTTTGACTGGGATGCACAGTCAGCAAAAAGGGAATATTTCGAGGAATATTCCTTCCTCATAGCCAATTTTTGTTTGACAAGTGTCAAGGTTCTATTTGTTATACAGGGTTAAAGATCCAATAATAGGGTGCCACATGGCCAACCTTGAGGCTGCCACGTGTCCCTGAAATGGCAGTGTAAAATTTGTTGAGGGTCCGCAGGAATCGACCTCCTGAAATCCGCTGGGCATGCACAATCGTTTACGGTTCGAGCTACGTTTGTTAATTAAGCCATAAGGGCGAGTGTTATATTTATTGTTTAATGAAATGGAGTTTGAGGGTTGGGAAACACCAGCGGTCTGAACACACCAACGGTTCCACGTTACAAATGTCACATGGCTACGTTATTGTAACCATCATCTCCGTGGTCAGCGCTAACCCATGACAACTCAACCCGCAGTCAAACAATCAACGCGGTTTATGCCATGAGTTCCGCTAACCACCATAGCTAATCGCGGGTTTGGGGGGTGTGCATGTGGCCACCCCCAACCAAAACATTTAATGCAACAATTAATATGGCATGACGTTTAGTGGGCGCACCTTAATTGGCGGAAATTCCTTTCTAACTCCAGTTAAGTGGAGTTCTCGACTTTTAGTGGAGTTTTCCTAGGTGAAACTGGGCAAAAGTGTAGGAGGCCCAATTTTCGACCATTCTGAGTGAATGAAGAGTCATTTTTTACTAATTGGAGCATTATGGAGCCATTGGTGCAGAGAAAAAAAACATTAGAGCACTAAAACTACATGTAATAGAAAATTTTTGAGCATAATGAAAGATGGACATGCCATTGGGAGCTGGACCAGTAGATGTAGCCCAAGAGGGGTGAACTGCTTCATCATGCCTGCTATGTAAATTTCATGTGGTGACTTATTTCTCTGTTTTACACTAATTTTCAGTGTTATTTGATCTTATTTTATGCTTCTAATTCACTAAAAATCATATAGAATTCATGGTCAAACTCCTTAAACCTTATGCAAACTAATGAGACAAGTATGCACATGTTTTTAAACTGAAAAGACACTTAGCAAAACAAAAATAATACAATCATTTCATATCAAACTTAATGTGAGAAATTTAAAACCCATTTATCTTGGTTTGTACATCGTTAAACATGTGTTAAATAAGGGGGCATATGTGCTCATCAACTATAATTATAGCACTCTCACTAAGCCTTGAAACCGGCTCTATATAAAAAAATATTATACCTAGAACACTAGGAATGGCCCCCTATGCATATGTATTTAGTGTATGATCTTACTATTTTTTTCATGTATGTTACATTTTGGTTCATTACTTATCATGTTTGGTACTTGGCTTGCAGATGTTTATATCCCCTTTTGATCTATGCCAGACATGTCGATGGCACCTGTCATAGTTCCTGGAACATTTCTTCTGCCTCTTGGGTTCTCTTTTAAGCCATTGATTTTTTTTGAGTTCATGGGGCATCTTTCTAGGTCCTGCCACTAACAATGTAACATAATATAGTGTTGCCATTAAAATTTTAACTAGGGCCATATCTCTAGGTATCGTTAGTCGGTGGTCATTATGGACTCTCAGCTCATGGTATTGTGGTTGAATGACATCTATCATGTCATGTATAATGTGTTATTTTGTTGTTACCTCAAGGTTCATCTTCTTGAACAGTCATTTAACTATGTCATATATCAACATATCACTGGAATTTATAATGCATTGGATGATTTATTGCCAATAACTATGTGTTAGAATGGAATATTTCACACATGCATATACACAAGTCACATGGGACCACTTGCATCATAATTGTAACACATTCATGAGTAACAATTGGAACACGTGTAAATATGTAGAACATAGTTTGCATACATCATAACAAAAAACATAATATGGTATACTGCAAAAATTAGGCTCGCAGGCCCAAGCTCATAATTTGATTCCTTCTATACTAAAGTCAAATTTTCCCCAAAGGGAGAATACATATTCAATAAAGGTATCCTATAACTAATCATCATATGCGTCTTTGTGCATTTGGTAACACACAACCATCTGGGCCACAAGGAGGATAAGATGACCCATCCTACTAAACACACCTACAATGTGGTGTTGCATGTGCTACAATACATCCTCTAGTCAAGTGATCAGTGTACCCATCACCATCCCCTCCAAGTTTCACTGCACCTACTTCAACTTATTTTTGTCATTATCCTCATCCTCGCCTAAATCCTCTCAGGCTAACAGTGCCTCAACCTCTATGACTGCTCCTCAACGAGCATATGGAGACTCTCCCTCTGGTCTTCATATTACAATATCTATGTCATCAAACATGTTAATGATTATTCCACTATACCACAAAAACAAAACTCAAAAAACCTTAAACCTACACAGGTATCCCCATTGCTCGTCGAGGGGCATAACTAAGTCAAGGTCATGGAGAAAATTAGTTCTCGCATACACGTAGTCATTGATCATAATGAGATACTCCTAAAACCTTTTTAGGTATTCATGATCACAAAATTGATTTTGTACCCCGCTCCCTAGCCTAGACATCATATTGGTCCATCAGTCCATCCGATGTGTTGTTCTCCTTGGCCATGGTGTTGAGATCTGCGACTATGATATTGGAACTTGCTCAAAGAAGAAATAAATGAATACGTTTCCTTATCCAAACATGATCTATTTTCCTATCTTGCATTTATTCAAATATTCCTTTAAGTTCAACAGTATTCCCTTACACCAGTTAAATACTATTAGGGCCATACACAAAGCCACAATGTCCACCTAGATTTTGGATGCCAATTGGGGACTAGTTTTACTTCTCACTCAGTTCATAGTAAACAAGATAGTGCATAGAGGTAGGTCAACTATATATTTTATCAGGATCTTCCCATTTTCCTTCTGAGTAGTGGGAGTGCGGTACTCTACCATCACATCCTCCATGGTCATCTGTTACACCAATTTTTGGTCATCTAACCATTTACAATTAGATGAATCGAAGTACACCATGTAAGACCAATTTTTCCATAGTAAAATTGCTTTCACTATAAGAAATAATTTAATACACCATATTTTATTAAGTTATTTATGGTTCAAACAGGAAACACCATGAGGAATAATTAAATAAATCCTTATTTATTTGATTTTCCTCTAGGAATAATTAATTAAACCACTATTTAAATAATATTCCTGGTCATATTTAACCCAATTATGAGAAATAATTAGATAAATCATTATTCATCTTATTTTTCTCTAGGAATAATTAATTAAATCGTTATTTAGTTATTATTACTTGTTAAATTTGACTAAATCACCTAGAAATAATTAAACAAATCATTATTTGTTAAATTATTCCTTAAACCCATTCTTGAAATGATAAATAAATTGTTTGTTTGTTTATTATTTCCAAATAAAGGTATTTAACCAATTTAAATTCATTTTCCCTCCAACAAAATATAATAAAATATTCCAAGCAGTTAGATCTAGATCTTGGTTAATAATATTTTATTATTCGCCATTATCGAGGATAACTCAATATTTTGTTATAAATAGTAGGGTTTTCCATTCATTATTCACTTTGATCACTTTCATTGTCTTTTTTTTATCAGTCTCATTGCTAATACTATTTTCTTGCTTCTTACGCTCCCATAGAGTTCAACACGTCTTGGGTTTTCTACACCATTGAGAGAGAGAAACTTCTGGATCTGAAGCGTTGAGGACAACCAAGAACCCATCCCATTAAGGGGTAATAGTAAGATCATTCTTTTTTCCCTTTCCATATGTTATAATACATATAAAATTATTATATTTTGTCTTCTCCGTTGGATTTATGGAGCATATTCTTATTTATTTTCATTGTTTAGCTACTTTTACTACATAGATCGAGTTTCTAACAACATTTGTTTTGACTATCTATTACAGATCTAAGGAAGTTAAGCAACCATATTTGTTGTTAGGGTTTTTTTTCATGCATAGCTAAAGTGAGATCTTTTCATATAGTTGCGTTAAGAATTTACGCTAACAATTGGCAACTCCACAAGGTTTTTAATTACACATTGTCGTCAACAATTGGCGACTCCACTGTGTTTTATTCAGATTCCTACATGACTAGCTGATTCAACAAATAAGGCTTTTATTTAGCTATTTTTAGTCTCTTGATGTTGTTTTTTACCTTTTATGCCCTAAAATAGTAAAAATTCTAACCTTTGTGTGTTTTCAGGTGTTTTCCACAAGTAACAGGTATCAGCTGCGCTAGAGATGGAAACTTTTTCTGCAACCATCTGCTCCACAATCATGGATCTGGAACTCACACATTTGGCCAAAAACATGTGATTTATGCCTGAAATCGTAGCTATCAACATAGAAACTATGATTTCCATAGTTTACATGTCAGTACCTGTGAGCTACAACTTTTTTTTGAGGTTTTTATATGACAGTAAAGATTTTCCGTAAGCACTTTTCATCATTGTTTGACCTCCATATAAGCCCGTCTTAGGCCTATATATGCTATGTTTATCTCCTTGAAGTAGGACGAAGCCCCTAAGGGTTTCAACACACTTCCACATTTCTAGGAGGGGTATAGTTTGGTAGGTGGTATGAGATTTTGCAGTGCTTTTAGCCATTGTTTAGGGTCTGATCTATCCTGCTTTAAGGTCCCTTTTGATCGGTTATTATTCCATCCAAAACCCCTTCTTGAATTTTGTTTGGTCTCTCCCTTAGGGTTCCCATGTTTCCCCTAGGGTTTTAACCTGTCGCCTCCCATTTTGCAGAAATTTTCCCTTTGGTTTCTTGTTGTTTTTGTAGCTTTTCCAGCTAATCTGAGTCATTAGATCCCTATCCCTTAGACCTTAGATATTTTGGTTGTCTTGTGTGTTTTGAGTCAATTTCACCCGCCTCTTAGACTAGTTGTTTGGGAAGCCTTCTTTTTGGTTGAATTTATGCATCTATAGTTGTTTATTTTACTATCGTTTCAGTTTTATTTACAGTTATTCATAATTTTTTCTTTTTCTTTAGAAAACGTTCTGGGCTTAATTAAAATTTTCACACGACTTTCACAGACGCACACCTAAAGCGAAGAGCACTTGGTTTACATCTCCAAGCCAAGTCATAAACATCATAATTAATTTATCTGCCTCATTGAGCCTTTGTTTATCACTCTTCACCCTTTTCATGTCATCTATGACTTGCCATCATTGTGCCCCAAAGGCATTTATATTGGAGACTCCAAGGCATTCATCCTCAGTTATTCCTCTGTCGAGTCCCCATACCGACTTTGTTTCAGGTTCATCAAGTTCTTCCTCTGATTCCGAGCCCAGTTCCCCTCCACCTCATTTCGTCACCATGTCAAGAGCCAATGTAGGTGCTAGTCCTCAAGCTGGTGGTGGCCCTGGCCATAATGCTAGATCCGCTATCAGAACTGTTCCAATTAATCCTTTGATACCTTTTATGGTAGGTTTAATCCTTCCCAATTTCAGCCAGTTAATTAACAACCCTATACTCCACGATCCAGGTTGACCTGCTATGCCAACTAAGCTTCCTTCAGACATTCCTAAGTTTGAAGGAAATGCTGGAGAGGACCCTACTAATCACATACGCTCCTTTCACATGTGGTGTTCATCCAATTCGATCACTGATGACTCCATCTGCCTTCAATTATTCCAATGTATGCTCAATGGAGAAACTGCCAAGTGGTATATCGACCAGGTCGTTGCCTCTCATTCCACTTTTGTGACTCTTGCTAAAGAATTTATGTCCTACTTCCAGCTACCTCTCCGCTATGATACCGGTACAGAGTTGTTGATCGCATTCCATCAAACTTCTGCCACCCGCCTTTCTGACCATGTCCAAGAATGGCATAGACGGAGGAGCTTGTCTTGAGCTCCTACATTCAAGGATTGTGTCTCTATGGATTGGTTTCTCATAACGCTTTTTCCTTCTATTAGTAAATATGTTGCGTTGAAATATGACTTGAGCTATGCCCAGTCTAGTTATGTTTATACATTTTTACTGGATATACCTAGACCTGGTGGTGCCAATGCACCGGGGGCATCTTATGCCACCGACAGTATCATTGGATCTCTTTCACATCCATATAATCATCCTTTCATAGGTTATGGTTTTCCTAGGGGGGAACAACTCCTCGAGCACTTATCCCCCTCCCGACAACATGTATCTGGGTCAAAGCAAAACTTATGCATTTTCCCAACTACATATGCTGATGTCAGGGCTAGTTGTTGCTAAACCTATTTACCCCAATGTTGCCCAACCTTATTTCTATCTTTATCCACAACCTGGTGATCCAGCCCCTCTGGCATCAGCACCCCAACCTCCCGTTCCTTCTCAACCTCCGCCACACTAGCCACCTCCCCCTGAAGGTTAGGTGTATGCACAGCAGAGTGCAACTAATCCTCCTAATTCAAAGAAAAAGAGGAAATGCGACCAAAATAAACTAGCGTAGGGTAACCAAGGGTGCCAAGGTAATCAACCAAATGCACCCCAAGGGAGCCATCCTAACACTACAACCAGGAACATGAAAATCAACCCAAGAAAAATAGGCCTCTTTGTACGAACAATCATTTTTCTTGTTGTGGTGTCCATGGCCATTATACTCATGATTGTCCCCTATTACCCCAGATGTGCCAGTTGTGGGAAGCACAAGAAGCATCTAGAGGATAGAAAGCCACCGCTTTGGTTCCTCCAAATATTGCTCCAGCTCAACCAGCTGTGTTCACTAATCCTTTCCCTCAAAAAGGATATGTTGCTATCCAACCCCCTTAAGGTCAGGCTGCCCCTCAACCTTCACTGTCTGGTACCCCTGAGTACCGGATTCTCATGATGAATTCTGAAGAGGTCAATACCACTGATGTCAACCTTCGGACTGGGTCGTACCAATATGACAAGCCACCTGCTACACCTGCAACCAAGTCCCAACCAAAATTTTTCACAGATTCCATTTCGATGCCTAATGCTCCCTTACATCTCCCTCAGCGTTGGGCAGAAGTCATTCACAAGATCCCCAAAGGGAAATTACATCGAAATGCTGCTTCTTCCAAAGCCACCCACACCTAGAGCATAGTATATGACTTGGCACAATCTCCTACTACCATGTCAATGCTAGAAGTCCTCTATTCGTGCCCCTCACAAAAAAAAGATCTACTATCTTCTTTGGGTGTTTTGGATCCTTCATATGATCGCTTGATCGTATTTGATGTTGAAAAATCAGAACATCCCCCCTTACCTTCATCCATCGCCTTCCAAATACCATTCAAGATTCGTAATGCCAATGTCTAGTGATGTATCATTGACAAGGGCGCATCCACCTGTGTGATGTCTGCCTATGTTTGGAATAAGCTCAGATCATCTGACTTGGCCCCATACACCATCACTTTTTCTGCTTTGGACAGTCACCCTTCTCAACCCCTTGGCATGTACTGCAATTGTCCTATCACTCTTGCAGGAAATAATGTTAGTGTTGACATTCAAGTCATTAATGCCCCCTTGGATTACAATATCCTACTGTGTCATAGCTATACCTATGCAATGTATGATGTCGCATCTGCAGTTCACCATAAGATGTGCTTTCCTCAAAATAGAAATATCGTCACCATCGATCAATTGACATATTACGAACCAAAGTCTTATACCTTCCCCGAGTCTATCATATCTTTGGTCCCCGATAAGCAATCAGTCGCACCTCTCACTAGTGTTTCACCAAGAGTTGATAAAGATTCTACCTTACTTGGTGCATTCCCTGGTCACCCCCCTCTTATCACTGACCCTACCTCATCGAATGTTTTCATGATGCAATCGTCTCAGTCTAGCCATAATTGGTCTGGTTCGACCAGCCAGCGGCCTACGCCTTTGCAACCTGCGGGTGGTCACTCGACAGAGCCTTCAAGACCTTCTCTTCAAGGAACTTCGCCCTCTGATGGTGTCTCTTCCACCCCTTTTCAACCAAGAACGGTTCCCCCTAGCCTTAACCATTTGGGACCCATTCTACCAAGCCATTACCCTTCCAGTCAGACATCGTTTCTAGATCCTCCCTCTAGAGTCTTTTCGGTGCTTGTTATGGCTATGTTGAGCCTTCCCAATTTGACCTTGGGGATCCCATTCTGGTACATTGATCCCCCAGCCAACACTCCACCTAGTTAGCTCAAACCTTATACCGCTTTGACTGCGGTCCAACCGGTCGCTATGACCCCTCCATTTGCTTAAGTGCCTTAGCCACCTCAACATGACTCTACTCCTATTGCGAAAGAATCTCGTGAGGGGGGAAAAGCCAAAAAGAAGGAACCTAAGGACAAGACCCCCCAAACAATGTAGAAATTTTGAATAACTGATATATTATTCACCGAGATTCTCTTGATCACACACTATTTTAGCTTCATGCACAATACAAAATCTCTTCTACCATTGATCATTACATGCGGAAATAAAATCAATTGCATGCGCACATTAAAACCATAAACATTCACACATATGAACACAATATTTCATGGCAAAGCTTAAAGCTGAAAACCCCAAATATCTGTATATTATATGTCATAGAGATCATGTAACAATCATTGTACAAAGCTCCTCACAAGCTCTCAGCACAACCTCCAATTGCTACACACTAATCAAGCTAGATCTAGCAAAACACATGCTCCAATATCTGCCACCTGATAGCCAACCTCTATTGCGTAATCAATGTTGTAGGATGGCTCATTAAATAACTTGAACCACCTGGCTTGTACTACGCAATCCTCATGGGCTCCTCCAATCACTGGTTGTTGCAAATATGCAACAGTATAGTCACAACTGATAGTTAACCTGCTCTTTCACCTATCTCTGCACTGGTCTCCACTGAAACTGTCCATGCACTGAAGTTAACTGATGTACTCTTTAGTTGATTAATGAGTTTATAATTAGTGAATTAATTAATAATTAATTCACACCACTCTTCACTAGTGTATTAATCAGTTAGACTAAATACAACTAGCTCAACTATGTTTAGATTAGTTAAACTAAACACAACTCCATTAACTCCTTAATCAACTCCACCAAACTCTGTCACATGAGTTCTAACTGAAGTATCCATGCAATAGCTCCAAATAACCCTTAGGAATAGCGTAATTCCTTCTGTCAGCTCCTGTGCCACATCTGTGCACTTAACTGAAGTGCTCCAAGAGAATAAGATAATGTTTAGAGTCCAAATATTATTAAGAGCTAATAATATTAGACATATCTATTTTTAGACCGGCAATCTAAAAATAGATTCCGCCCAGTATGTCTAAAAGTAGAAGTCCATCTATTTTTCCAACTTGACCAACCATCCACAAATAGCATCCTGCAACTCATAGAATATGATCGACATGTCTAAAAATAGACATAGTCTAAAAATAGACTTTGCTCCAAAAATAGCCTGCGGGCCCACTTAGTGAAGGCGACTTCTTTCCACTAAGCTCATCATCTTGTTACAATCTCAACACTCCCTCTCAACAAGATAAGGATTATCTGCCACCCCTATCCTGCCTCTGTGGTATTCGAATTTGCTCCTAGTGAGCGCCTTCGTCAAGATATCAGCATCTTGATCCTCCGTGGGAATGTATGAAAGTAACATGATCTTCCACTACACACAATCTCTGATATGATGATACCAGATGTCAATGTGTTTAGATCTATCATGAAATACTGGATTAACTGAGAGTTTGATGCAACTCTGATTATCACAATAAATCACAGTAGGATCTAAGTGTGAACCGAACAACCCGACCGGGATCTTCCTCATCCATATAGCCTCGCATGCGGCCAAACTCTCTGCCATGTACTCGGCCTCTGCTGAACTGAGTGCCACAGATCTCTGCTTCCTGCTACACCAAGAAACTGTTGTCGACCCGATACTGAAAATCCCTCTAGATGTGCTCTTTCTGTCCGTTGGGCTCCTTGCCCAATCTTTGCCTCCGTGAAAACCACATAGCCTCACCTCATCCAGGATATGCGTACCATGATCCATATCCCCATGTGCCTCTGAGATATCTCAATACATGCTTGCCTGCCTTCCAGTAGAGCTTGGTAGGATTAACCATAGCTTGTGAAAGTTGGTTCATAGCATAGCATATGTCGGGTCGTGTATTGACTAGATACATAAACGACCCCACCAACTGTCGATAAACAGTGGCATCCACTACCTCCGTAGAAGTAGCATCCTCCTTCCTCCAACCACCAGAAAGAGGAGTATCAACAGGCTTGCAGCCATGCATGTTGAACTTCTCCAGTATCTCCTGGGCATACTTACCCTGAGAAACAAACAGTCCTCCACTGCGCTGCCAGATTTCCAATCCCAGGAAATAATGAAGGAGGCCAAGTCCTTCATCTCAAACTCTCTAGCAAGATCCTCCTTGCATGAAAGTATCAACAGCTCATCACCCGTCAAAATCAGATCATCTACATATAGTACAATGATCAGCAACTTCCCCTCCACCACAATCTGGTACAGGTTGGGATCCGCCTCACTCTTGGAGAATCCAGTTACGGTGAAATAGCGTACATCCATGTGTACCGAAGCACGGGGTGCTTGTTTCAGCCATACAACGCTCTCTTGAGCACGCACACATGTGACTTTTCCTCGCTGTTTGAAGATCTGTGTACCTTCGAGATGCTCTATGTACACCTCCTCCTCAATGACTCCATTGAGGAGCACAGCCTTCACATCCATCGATGAATGTGCCACCCCATACGGAGAGAGAAAGAATCGTCTGTATGGAAGAATACCTTGCGACAGGTGCAAAGGTTTCCTCATAATCGATCCCCTCAATCTGTGAGAAGCCTCGGGAAACAAATCTTGCCTTGTACTTCTCCACACTCCCGTCAGCTGCTTGCTTCACTTTGTATATCCATCTTGAACCCACCACTGATTTCCCTTCCGGCCTTGGGACAATCTCCCATGCACTATTTCTGACAATCGAATCATACTCTTCCACCATGGCATCTACCCATGTGGGATCCTCCACAGCTTCCTCGAAAGAGGATGGCTCTGTCATGATACACTTGCTCATAAGATCCATTTATCTAGTATACCGATCAGGTGACTGTCTCTATCTGCGCTGTGATGTAGGTGCTCCTACAAACCTCTCTGCATCTTGAGCCAGTCGCTCAGCTTCTGTAGTGCACTTCCACCCTCTGATGGTTGGTGCTGCATGAGTGGTCTCTTCCACTCCATGAAATTCCTCTTGTGGCTGATCCACATCCCAAAGCTCATCCTTAGCAACTAATAGCTCCTCATCTGCAAGCAAGTGTGGCTCCCTCTCAAGCGAACACTTCATGGCTTTCTCCTCCTGAAATTTGATATCCCGTCGCACAATAGTCTTGCGACTATTTGGCAAATACACATGATAGTTGTGGGATGTATCAGTGTACCCCACAAATATCCCAACCTCTGTAGTCAGCTCCAGCTTCTTCCTGGCATCCTTCGTCACATGAATGTAAACAGGTGAACCAAAAATCCTCAAATGGGAAATATCAAGCTTCTTACCAGAAAACGCCTCCTCGGGTGTACTCATGCCAAGTATCCTGTGAGGACAACGGTTTTGCACATAAACCGCAGTATTGCATGCCTCAGCCCACAAGTGTATGGGAAGGCCCTGATCATGCAACATCGCCTGTGCAGCACCCACGATCGTTCTGTTCTTTCGCTTCGCAACCCCATTCTGCTGTGGGTTATGAGGTGCTATGAGCTCTCTTCGAATTCCTTCTGCGCTGCAAAAGTCCTTGAACTCGCCAGAGATGAATTCACCACCATTGTCGCTCCTAAGAGCCTTCACCTGCTTCCCCGATTCTTTCTCAACCAGTGCCTTGAACTCACAGAACTTTGAGTATGTCTCTCTCTTCTTCTGCATGAAGAAGATCCAGCACTTCCGAGAAAAATCATCAACAAATATCACGTAGGACTTGTGCTTTGTCAATAAGCCGCTTAAGAAAGGTCCACACACGTCTATGTGAATTCTCTCAAGGATCGTCGTGGCACGACTATCCTTCTCATGAAAGGTGGCTTTCACAAATTTTCCCAAGGTACATCCGTACCGATCCGACCGCACAAGAAAATTCGAGGAAGCCCAAAGGGAAATCACAAGTAAGATCTTCAAAGCTCCATGGTGAAGGTGGCCCAATCTCTCGGTGCCACACCGCCATCATCCCGGCTCACCACTCCTCCTGCCTTGCCTGCCATTGTTGCACAGACATCTACCTGCAATTTATAAAGGTTCTTAACTCAAACCCCTATCCTCTAGGTCTCACCAGTTTCCTTACTGTGCAGGAAATCCTTTCCCTCGCTAAAGACAACATCATATCCCTTGTCTTCTAACATCGCCACAGAGATCAGATTCTTCTTCAACCCTGGAACATGCATCACTTCCTTCAATACGAAGGGTTTACCAGACTCCCTCTCAAAGGAAATGGTATCGATACCGGTCGCATTGTATCTACCATCATCGCCCATCTCGATGCGCACTCCAAGATCTTTCTCATCCATATCAATAAACAAATCTCGATCTCCTGTCATCTGAAAATACACACCACTGTCAAGAAACCACACTGAACCCATCACACTTGAGACCAAGCATGCGATCAGTGAAAAATCCAGCTCAAAGTGTGAGGCTAAGGCCTCTCCAGCTGCAGATCCAACAACCTGCTTATTTTTCTTCTTTTGTGGACAACTAGTGGCGTAATGTCCATGTTGGTGACAGTGAAAGCACTTCACCTTGGACATGTCCTGCTTCTTGCCTTTCGCACCGGATTGAGAAGCATGCTTCCTGCTCTTCCCCTTCTTTGATTTGGCATCCAAAGTGAAATTTTCTTCATCAGATTTCTTTGATGAAGATCTGTCCCTGGTACTTCGCCTTATCTCCTCTTGCACAAGATCCGACCAAAGTCGCTCCCATCCTGGCAATTTCTCCCAACCATTGACAGAGTCCTGATAGGAATGCAACTCTTTGGAAGCCCAAGGAGAGCCAAGCTCACCAAGTCCTCGTCATCAACAGTAACCCCCACACTTCCCAGCTCATCCCTGCATTGGATGAACTTTGTGAGGTACTTGGGCATACTGTCACCTTTCTCCATTTTTATGTTCCTGAGTTTATCCTTGAGCACCAACTTCCTCTGGTCGCTCTTGCTTTGAAAATAAATATTTCAAAGCTTTCCACATCAAGAATGGAGAAGCCTTACCATGAAGGTTGGACACTATGTGATCCTTCACACCTTCCAATAGAATTCTTCGACACTTTGTTGTCTTCTTTTGCCATGCGTCAAGTATGGCAGCATCGCTAGAAGTAGGTTTTGGAATTTCTGCATCTATGAACTCCTTCAACCCATTGTCATCCAGCACCGCCTCCATCCTGTCCTTCCATGCAATATAATTCGAGCTTCCCTCAAGGGCATACTCCAATCGCAATCCATTGAAAGACATCTCAACTTTGACACCAAGAAAACACTACTGCAAATTCAAATTCCACCAACAAAAAACTCAACCGCTTCAATGTTTTGCAATTGCTCCAATGATCAATATCGCTCTGATACCATGTAGAAATTTTGAATAACTGATATATTATTCACCGAGATTCTCCTGATCACACACTATTTTAGCTTCATGCACAATACATAATCTCTTCTACCATTGATCATTACATGCGGAAATAAAATCAATTGCATGCGCACATTAAAACCATAAACATTCACACATATGAACACAATATTTCATGGGAAAGCTTAAAGCTGAAAACCCCAACTATCTGTGTATTATATGTCATAGAGATCATGTAGCAATCATTGTACAAAGCTCCTCACAAGCTCTCAGCACAACCTCTAATTGCTACACACTAATCAAGCTAGATCTAGCAAAACACATGCTCCAATCTCTACCATCTACTAGCTCTTTGTCTACCCTCCGTAGCGATATGTATGTGAACCATATTTCTCATTATGATGCACTAGGTAGTTCCACCACATCATGTGGTCTCCCTTCCTCCAGTCTTCCCATATTCCATTCAGATGAAGACATCATGGAAGCCATGGAAACCCTTGATTTTCCTTGGGATGATATGCACCATTGTGTGTATTCCCTTCCACAGCAGACCCATGACCAACATGATGTGGATTCCAAAGATTCCATCCATAGTGGGGTCGATTGGTTATATTACCTCTTTTCGAACCCATGCATTCAAACCACATACACCTTGTGGCCATTACATTGACACCCAATGTTTGGGTAAGGGGTCACCCATATTTGAGAGTCCAGGAGAATAAATTCTCCACAACCCTTCTAGTGCATCTGATAGTGTCAACTCTAGTACCATTATTCTTCCCCATTTAGAAGAACCTCTAGAGTCTCATATCACTTCAAATCACTCTAGGGATGATCCACTTAATCATTCCTTCATCTTACATCAACAACCCAGTCCCTTAGACATTGTTATTTACCAACCTCTATGTTTTCTCGGTGAGCACCAATTCATTATATCTGAATCCACTCTTTGGGATAGTGACATCATGTATGCAAACCTAGAAATTTATTCCATTTGCTTCATATATACAATGCCAAATGAGATTGAAAATCCACGATTTCCTTTCTCTAATTGTATCTATCAATTCTTCCCATAGAAGATAACCATAACATAAAAAAATGGCGAACCACATCATCAAAGTGTGTTTAGAGTCCACTATTCTAAAGAAATTTGGCATGTCCATAGCATGCTTTGGGGCACCTATGCCCCTATATATTCTCACCATCCACTTGAGGATTTAGTGCCTATGATACTGAATGTTTGAATCCATTATTTTAGCACTTAGAACACCATGGTGCTCCACAAACTCCTCTAGCTAGGGGCATCATTCCCACCTTTAGCATACTAGATCATTCCCCTCCACCAAATATGCTTGGGGGAAGTATCCCATGCTTGGGGGCATGATGGAACCCCTGGCCACCTTCTCACTTGATTAACAAAAGGCTCGGCCTAGACCCCACTGCTCTAGGTATGGTCAATTATCCTCCCATTCATTGGATAGTTTGTCCTACCGACCTATCCGACGAGCCATATATCATAGATGCTTGATACCATATCTTCAAATATTCTACTTTATGTGATACCACACTTACCACTTGATCCCCATGTTTGACTTCATGGGCAGGGATGATTCTATACCTTCTATAGGATTTCATTCCTATATTCCTTTCTTACCTTGATTCTTCACTAGGAACCATCCTTCCAAGAAGCATTAAGGCCATCTTTAGAAAAGTAAGGCCACCTACCTGAAAGTTACAGATCCTAATTCCAACAGTTGGTTTGTCTGTTATGATCACCGCAAGATTTAGGGCCTTCTCCTCCTCTCAAAATTCACCACATCTCACTTAGCAAATGAATCAAAATGGAGGGAAATCACCCTATCTAATTAAAAACCCTAAATTTTCTTTCGCAAATGTGACCAAACCATAGCTTGGTTTAACAAATTTTCATCACCTTTGGAAAGCTCTCACCGAACTCTAAAATGGGTATCCTTTTGCTTTTGGTGATCTGATATTTCACCTGGAAGCCATTTTTCCAAGAAGGGTCACTTCGTTGTCTCTCAAAAACGGATTTATTCACTTACGCTGCTTGTACTTGGGGCACCACTTTTCCTTCATACTTTTCAATGTTTGTGTCGATTTCCATCATGAGTAACCATCTTTTGCTCATGTTTTTATGGTCCCCAGTGAGCCTATTCTGTGTGGCAGCCTCATCGAGTCGCCCTTGATCAGAGTATCCGAGTTGAGTCACCATCACATCATGCAGTATGTCATGAGTCCCTTTGCCTCCTGTTAAAATATTCCATCCATTTGTGCCTTATTCCACTCTCATGTCGCCTATTTTGGCCTCTAGTCACACTGTCTCCCATCCCCTCAGGAGTCGAGTCAGTCACTGCCAGGTCATCCATGCTATTTATGCTTGAAAAGGGAAGGCATCCGTCCGCTACTCAATATCCCATCTTCCATAATCATCCCTGGTGCTAGTCCTTCAGTCACTTTACTATGATCCCTCGTGCCTTAGTTGAGGATTACTCATTACCTCACTTATGGCAGACCTCCTTCTGTCGACACCAACACATTCATTCCAAAAGACAGGTCTAGAGGGCAGTGTACCTTGGTTCCAACTTCCATTCTTGTTCGGCGCCTCGGATCAAGAAAAGGGACTCCACATTGCCTTTTGACTTGATTGTTTCTCTTCTTCTCAGCTTCAACATCATCGAGATTCGTATACTTTATGGTTTGGTGATCCAATAGATTGTCCAAGTGATTTCCGAGTGTGTGTGAGATGTTTCAGACCTCATGAGGGGATGGCCCTTCAGGTAGCCCCCCACATGCCCGAATGACCTCATATTATCCTACGGCCTCAAATGCAGCTCCACAGGTTTGATGGGTTCGATTCCAGCCGCTTACAGTGCCCATAGCATGCATGTATCACATAGATTATTCATTCATATTTTTTAGAGCCTTTTTCTATTTATCAGGGCTTCTTTGGTTGTTATTATGCCTCATGTACTTAGATATTATTGTATTCAGTCCTGGCTGTTTTCCCAGGCGCAATATGTATGTGGGATCCATTATATGTTTGTCTGGCCCATTCTATGCCAGAATTTCATGTACCATTTATCATGTACTTTATAGCTCAATCTCATTTCACTGAGCGCACCATTATCCTTTGTACTTTGTCATCTCAACAAGCATAGGTATGCCTCTCCCGCCTCACTGAGAATAGGTACCCAAACATTAAAATAGACTTATATCATTCGTAGGTCTCGCCCCCTTAGTTATTTTCCTCTCTCGTTTCACTTCGTCTATCTCTCTCTCTCTCTCTCTCTCTCTCTCTCTCTCTCTCTCCCCTTCGGTGTCTAGTGAGTGTGTTCTTACAACGTACTTCGGTCATATAATTATCTCCTAACGCTCACACGTTGGGGGGAAATCTGTTACACCAATTTTTGGTCATCTAACCATTTACAATTAGATGGATCTAAGTACACCATGTAAGACCAATTTTACCATAGTAAAATTTCTTTCACTATAAGAAATGATTTAATAAACCATATTTTATTAAGCTATTTCTGGTTCAAACAGGAAACCCCATGAGGATAATTAAATAAATCCTTATTTATTTGATTTCCTCTATGAATAATTAATTAAACCACTGTTTAAATAATATTCCTGGTCATATTTAACCTAATTATGAGAAATAATTAGATAAATCATTATTTATCTTATTTTTCTCTAGGAATAATTAATTAAATCATTATTTAGTTATTATTCCTTGTTACATTTGACTAAATCACCTAGAAATAATTAAACAAATCATTATTTGTTAAATTATTCCTTAACCCCATTATTTAAATGATAAATAAATAATTTATTTGTTTATTATTTCTAAAGAAAGGTATTTAACCAATTTAAGTTATTTTTCCCTTCAACAAAATATAATAAAATATTCCAAGCATTTAGATAGAGATCTTGGTTAATAATATTTTACTATTCGCCATTATCGAGGATAACTCAATATTTTGCTATAAATAGGAGGGTTTTCCCTTCATTATTCACTTTGATAACTTTCATTGTCGCGCTTTGATCATTCTCATTGTTGCTACTATTTTCTTGCTTCTTGAGCTCCCATAGAGTTCAACACGTCTTGGGTTTTCTACACCATTGAGAGAGATAAACTTATGGATTTGAAGCACTGAGGACAACCAAAAACCTATCCCATTGAGGGGGACTGGTAACATAATTCTTTGTTCCCTTCCCATGTGTTATAATATATATATAATTCTTTAATCTTGTCTTTTCCGTTGGATGTATGGAGCATATTCTTATTTCTTTTTATTGTTTAACTACTTTTACTGCATACATCAGGTTTCTAGCAGCATTTGTTTTGATTATCTATTTCATATCTAAGGAAGTCAAGCAGTCATCTTTGTTGTTAGGTTTGTTTATCACACACAACCAAAGTGAGCTCTTTTGGAACACTTGTGTTAAGAATTTACTCTAACATCATCTCTCCCACTAATCCGCCTCTAGATACCTTGATAGGTTCCCCTCACCTCGAGAGACTCGTGAGAAAGTAGATTTCCTTTACCTCTATATTCAAATCTAATCCCTGTACTTAACAATGTTTCTCTATAGGATCCCACCACTAAACAATCCTTTCCAATAGTCCAACTTTTCCTCTCATGTTTTAGGCCCAGAAGAAATTTCAAGGAGACCACAGTTGTGTAAGGATGTTAATGTCCCAGGGTCTTCCATCATTAATTCATCATTAACGTCATGTTCTCTTTCCCTCCATTCCAACATATTGCAATCCATAAAAACCCATCATTTATAACATCAAAATACATCCATATACAAAAAATTGGGTCCAACACATTCTTTCCCTCTTCTATATTTGAGAAAAACTAGCCTCAACACTAAGTCATTGGGAAAAGGGAGAGTTGAAGTGCTTAACAATTTTTTGTCTTCCTCATAGGGGAGTATTGAAGGGATGAACAACTTCCCCTTTGCTCCATGACAGTGCATTGGAGCACACTCAACTTGGGTAGGGTGTCCCCAACACAAAATTTACAGGGAAAACTAAGACAAAACTTATATCAAATGAAAGAAGAGGTTAAGAGTTCTAGCCTGGTGATGATGGAATCTCATTTCATGGACTCATGCTCACAGGATCTAAAAAAAAAATACTACAAGAAGGTTACTCTAAAATTTGTCTCCATGTGGGTAAGAAATGAACCCAATAGTAAAAAATTTCCTCTTTTCTATGGGGAAAATGGGTCCAAAATATCTCCTTTCACATTGGCTATACCTCTTTATGTTAGATATTTCATTCTTATGGTCATTTTCAAGTTTTTTTTATTACTTTATCATGCTACTAATGATTTCATAGGGATTTTTTGGCTATCTTTTACACAAGAACATGGAGCTTTCACAACATTTATTGTTGCCTTGAGGTATATTGTAAAAATTGGCATATAGGGTTAGGATACACATAATTTTTTCGACTAGATTTTTTAGTTTTCCTTCATCATTTCACTCTGACTTAGGGCCCACCCTATCAATTTACAACATTAACCATGTCTTTTTCACGTTGTAACTTGTGTTGTAGAGCCTACCCTTCATGGGTGCCCTAGAATAACACCCTATTGCCATTTTGGTGCCCATGTTGTGTTGAGTTGTAGGTTTAGGAATCCTCTTGAGAGACCAACATGACATCAAAATTGATCCTCATCCCTCTATTTGTTTATTATTTCTAGCCATTTACTGCCCTTATGGAAGGTCCCCACTCTTTTTATTGTTGATTTTTGGTTTCCTATGCTTATGGTCTTCAATGCCCTTATAGACACTATAAGTTACTTCGACTTTCCTTCATTTTTTTTTTCAACCGTACATTCATGCTTGAATTCTTTCCTTTGTATCAGCCTTGCCTCCATCTTGCAACCCATTTCGCTCTTTTAGCGAGAATCACCATAACGAGTGTATTTCCATTTCCAAACACTTTGTCACTACCTCTTGCTTTGCTTAGGTTGGTTCTATTAGCCTCAGAACAAGATGCATTTCATTATAACACGTGTCTCTCTAAAATGAGGTTTATTTTTGTCCTCTTTTCATGCTCATTAAAAACCTTGAGCTTCTTTTGCTATATTTTCATGCTCGTTAAATTACTTGAAAATGTTAAGTTCTTCTGGTTCCTTCCTACCCATTAGTAATGATAAAATTAAATGAGCAAACTCTTATATACTCTCATGCTCCTTAAACCGTGGGAAAGACATAAGTGTACTTTTATCTCATTTTTGGCCTTTCTATAAAACTCATGAAAATGATAGCTCTTTGAGTATTCTTTTAACTCTTTTTCACCCTCATTAAAATTGAATGAAAAACACACTATCGAGCTCACTTGTCTTCTCTTTTATGCTCATTAAAATATGAAAGGGATCATCTATACAAAAATGGAAATGGGAGAAGATCCTCTTGTTTTATATTTTATCATGGGAGTTATCAATCGCCCTTCGACATGGAACTTGTTTGAGTCATCCTCTTACCATTGGTCTTTTCTTGGATTTAGATCCACACAGTTAGCATGAGTTAAGTAACATTGTTATTGAGTCAGTATCTCACCCGATTGTATACCATTTTAGTCATTGGGCTATGTGATTCCTCATGGTACACCATTATGTTTGTATAGTATTATTCAATCCAAGCTGCCAAGTTCGCATTTTTTCGTACTATTATATGTTCAAGGGAAGTTTTATTCTATGTTGGTCATCTACAATATTTTTCTAACTTTGGTGTCGCCCATCCCTGTGTCAATTGTGCATTAGTTCTCCATGTACTATCATCAAAAGCCTCATCTTAGTGTCAATTTTGTGTCGAATGATGGGGGACACATCAAGTCCATCCTTCGGTGGATATCTTCCATCAACGTAAACACCTTATCTGG
Source organism: Pinus albicaulis (assembly GCA_034641835.2). Taxonomy (NCBI): domain Eukaryota; kingdom Viridiplantae; phylum Streptophyta; class Pinopsida; order Pinales; family Pinaceae; genus Pinus; species Pinus albicaulis. Next base: position 161,115 of record JAXQQM020086121.1, read on the forward strand.
GATGTAGATCTAGAAATAGTTTAGTACTATGGAGCTTACAGTCCTTAGTGGTAAGCTTCCTCGTGGTTGATAGTGGATTTTCTCATTATCCCATGTTGACCAATTCATTCATACCCGATATATTGTGCTAGATATATTGGGAGCCATTTTCCTCATTGGTGGCTTCCCTGACATCTATTAACAATATCCATTAATGCCTAGTAACCATACAGTCTCCATGAATGCTCAACATTAGCTCATTCATTTTCATGTATTCAAATCGTACCATTGAAACAAGTCAAAGACCTTGGTGCATGTGCCTACCCCACACAAGTAGATTGCCTCCCCCAAGATGAATTGGAGAATGTATTCTATACTTTGAGGGCCATCATTTGGGAACACCTCTTGGTGTTTATAGCTCTATTGATATCTATTATGACATAGATCAAAATTGTATCATGCATAGTCCTTGATGACATGAGTCTTCAGTACGTTGTGTTGGTGGTCATGCTCTATTCTTTCAATATTGAGTTTGGGTAGTCCTACCTTAGGGATGTTCTTTATATGTATCTAAATGTGCTTTTTGTAGCAATCTGTAGTTTTTTCATCCATGTTTCCCTCCCTTTTCCTAAGTCACTGAAATTATTGTAATGTATTTTTTCCATTAGTTTCTCTTCTGACCTAATACATTATTGTAATGTATTTCATCCATTAGTTTCTCTTCTGATCTCATACTAGTAACCTGAAAGTAATGAATGCCGCAAAAGGAAGCTAAGGAGTGAAGTTGTATGTGGAGTTTCTCTACTAAGTGAGACATGAGGAAAATATCCCATTCAAATAAAGGAATAGCAACAACAGCTTTTATTCAAAGTAAGAAACCATTAGTGGTAGCCAATGAATTTGATATGATTTCCTTCAACTCCTCAATGTAGATTATAAAAGGCGTAGGAGAGAGTGGGAAGCCTTATTTAACTTTTATAGTACTTTGGACACCCTCTATCTCACTAGTGCTCGTTTGACCATGTCAACAATAGTCTTGTAAAGTGTAATCACAAGTCATACCACCAATGGTGGAAGACCTAAATCCTTAAGCCTATCAACTAATAAGCATCAAAAGACTCAGTAACATGCCCTGCAAAAGTCCACAATGAAACATTGTACTTTAAGCTTATTTTCCTGGCATCCTTGATTATGGGAGTCAAAGTAAGGATATTATCATTGATTTGATGGTTCCTCCTAAACCTTGCACTTGTCCTTTCGTCATAACCTATTTGTCTTTACTCATGTGAATATATGAATATATAAAGTTATAAAAAATATTAACCAAGGTATAGCCAATTATAATAATATAATAGTTATTAAATTCAATATATTTCCATTTAATAAATAAAATAAATTATCCAAAAAAATATAAAACTACTCAACCTGTGAAAACGTAAACTTTTAATCTACACATCCTAGGCCATAAATCTAAATCCTAACCACATATTATGGTATAGTGTGACCCCCTCAAATTCTAAAATTATAGTGTGACCCTCCTCAAATTATGAAGCTGGAAAAATGATAGAAAGACATTAACTCTAGGAGATTCCACTACGATGGGTATAACTTCTCAAATCTAACCCTCAAAAATGAAGAGAAAACCTTAACTATTAGAGAATAACTACGAAGGGCCATCATAACTTCTTACTACGAAGGGCGAACATAACTTCTTCGTAGAATATGAGAGGGATCCACATCAACCCACACCATAGGCCCAGGTTGGCATGTCAAAATATTGAGGCCATAATAACATTATATGAAACGGGATTTTGGTGAAATACATTACTTAAGTTAATTGGTTGGATGTCAAATTAAAACGGCATTGCATTGCATTTATGTTTAAAACATATATTGAGGGGTAAGGTGTGGATTGCTATGCCCGGGTTAAACTAAACTGTTTTTGAACTTGGTGTGAGGACAAGGCTAGTATTGGCAGGGTTGGAATTTCAAAACATAACAGTGTGTCAAATTTAATAATTTTTATATTTATGGTTTTGCAAATTTTTCAAGTGAGAAAATTATTTCAATCAAGTAATTTGCTTGTCAAATTTCATCTAGTTTGGCACAGATGTTGATAAATTTCAATGATTTTCATTCTCTTGTCCTGTAGTATACATGTTGCATTGACACGGTAAAAAACATCTATGGTTTTACAAATTTTTAAACTATATTTAACAGAGAAAATTATTCCAACCAATCAATTTGCTTAGTCAAATTCCATCTGCTCCTGAAAACTGTGGCCAGATGTTGACAGGCTTCAGTGAATTTCTGCGATTCTCTCTGGTCCTGTAGTATACCTGTTGCATTGACACAGTGAAGGTCCCCTATTTGAGCCATTCCTTTCCACCGCCGCCTTTATTGATGCTCTGTCAGGCAGCTCAGATGCCAGTTTCACACATATAGCATTCGGGCCATGAAGGCGATGGCGCAGATGGGTTAAGGAAAAATAAGGAAAAATAATACCAAGCAAGTAAAAGTTTTAGATTATTAAGATAGTTATATAAATTAAATGATTGATAAAATTAAAACACTTATTTAAGTTGTCTTTCAAATTAATAAAATTTAAAATAAAAAATCATAAAAAATAATTAAATTATAATTCTATTGTAATTATTATTAAAAAAATTAATATTGGGGATAAATATATATACGTTTAAAAAAAACATGGAACAAGATTTTTAATAAGAGAGATTCACCTCATTTTACCATAAATATTCTTAATGTGTAAATAAGATTTGTTATAAAACTATACTACGAGTCAATATCATGGCTTAAGGCCACATATTGAAAAACTACCATTCATGTTTATATGATATTTTTTTTATTAATCGATTTATTTAAAAGGGAAGAGAGGACAAAACCCAATCTTTCATATATTTCTACTACTACTTAAGATATTTTAAAATATTTTCTAAAGATTAAATTCTTACTATCCATCTAATAATTATTAAATATTTAAATTAAAATTTGAAAAACTGTATTCCAAAATAAATACACCTATCAACTCTAATTATCATTATCAACGTTAATTATCACTATTATTCCCTAATAATTATGCACTAAGTTTTCAACTTTGATATTGTTTATTTGTGAGTGAAATTTCCTTCCCCTCCTTCGTCCTCGAAGTGGCTCCGTACCATTCTTTTCCAAAATTTTCCATCTTTTGTCCATTTTTGTTCCTTTGAGAACAACTAGATATCATTTTTTTAGAGGAAAGAAACGTTGGTTTATATATAGTACCAATACATTTAAAAAAATAAAACATACATATTGACATCAGCAAACCATATGTAATAGTACATCACTATGTCCAAAACTATGGAACATAGAATCTAAGCAAGAAAGCTCATAAGAGTACCAAAAATATTAACATTTTACCTCTAAGTGAATCTACCTTAGTACATAGTCATATATATTCAAAATTTCAGCTAATTAAATAGACGTAGACTAAAATAATAATAAAAATACGAAAGCTGGATCGAGCAATCTTCTGCAAGAGTGTTGTCCACTAGGTATTGGAAGTGCATAGAACTCGTGGCCACAAAAACCCCCTTTTCGCCAGAGTATAAGCCACAGAGTTAGACTACCTGAATATGTGATGAAAGGTGATGTGCGCAAAGGATTGTTTTAGATTGTGTATGTGGGTGAGCCAACCTTCAAGGTGAGGAGGAAAAAATGTAGTTTTCCCCAACACTCCATCTATGAGGGACTTGGACTACCCATATATGTGGATAGAATTCATAGAGAGTTCCTTTGCGAAGCAAAGAAGACCAATAAAGAAAATATCTCTGCCCTCATGTTTGTTCCAGTGCCTCCATGCGAGGATATTTTATATTGTTTCTTATTACAGGTCTGAATCCATGCTCCACATCCACATATACCTACATGTGCCGCACCATTAAAAAACCCTACAAGAAACTGAATGCAAGGATGTATGTAACAATAGCTTAAATATTTATCCCTATGCATGCTTATATTATGTGTTCCCATCCAAGTCGCGATGTTGATACAAATCCTGTGGGTGTTAATGGGGATATCGTCAAAAATGTATATGTTCATGGCTTGCCATAGTTCCCACAAGATGTAGAGAGGAATAGGCTGGTGTATTCCCCCCATCTCGCTCCACCAGAAAATACATTGTTCAATAGCGAGACAAGTTCTAAAGGGAATTTGAAAAAAAATGAAAAGTCTGATGCCATACTTGTGATGCAATCGAGCACTCCAGTAGAAAATGTAGATTTGTATCTGATGAATTTTGACATAAGAAGTGCCATCCTGACCCATCTATACCCCTCTTTCCCAAGTTTTCCCAAGTCAGTGTTTTGTCATGTCAAACCAACTACGTGTAGAGAATTATATTAGTAGGGACCTTCAATTTCCAAATTTTGCTGAACCATCATGTGTTATTTAAAGAGAATCTAGAACAAAAAATGTACCTATAAGTTTCTGAAACCTCCAAATATCCCTTATGGAAAGTCCCACCCCATGTGATATGGTCGCCCCTCTCTGTTTTGCACAAACTCACACTTTTGAGTTCTAGTATGTGGTTATCTCGAGCCTCAACACTATGACCAACCAGTATGATGTTTGTTGTTGTCTTCCAAACATGAAACATCCCATGCCAGTGTTGAATAAAATTTTCCAAGTAGAAGTATCCTCTGACATGTAATCAGTTTATGATGTCCGCCAAGAGGCCAATGCAAGGATTAACGCCCAAAATATTATCTAAACCAATAAGTATGTGGTTACCAATACCAAATGAACAACGAAGTCACAAGAGAAACCATGATTTTATTTGATAAACTCGGCCAAATATAAGAACCATATATTTTACCTATGGAACTGTCCCTGATCCAATCTAATACATTTATGACAATTCAAGTACTTTTCCCGAATGATGTCTCTCTAGGTAACTTCTCAAAAAAGAGCATGCCATAAGGACTTTTGCAACAAGGCCTATCCAAAAAATTTCACCTCCAAAATCCCCCATTCACCGTATTCCTTTGGTATAGTGATCTTATCCCATTTGATCAGATGGAAATTCCTTCCCTCCCGTGTGTCGTCCCAAATGAAATGTGCCATAATACTCCTAAATTTGGAAATAATAGTTGCAAGAAGAATATATAAGTGTTCCCAGTAAACCAAATGATGCAAATGAACCGATTGTGCAAGGGTGAATCTCCCCCCAGGGTAAGCCATCTGTGAGACCAACCATATAATTTTTGGCAGAATTTATCTAGTAACCATAGCCAATCGTTAGACCTTTAATTTTTGGGTTTGAGTCTGTATCCCAAATATGTGAAGCCCTCGCACATGGGATTTTTAGAAACACCAAATATACCAACACTAAAATCAATCACCTCTCAGTCTCTGCCAAAGTAAAGGAGAAGTGATTTTCCACCATTTACCTTCAACCTATATGCCTCGCCAAATCTCGTAAATGTATAATGTAAATCCAACCATTGTGCTCTGGATACCATCCTGAAAGTGAGGATATCATCAAAAAAGAAGCTATGGGAGATATCAACATACATACCCAGATTAATGCCACGGAAAATACTAGTTGATCTAGCCTCTTGGATTTTATGGTTGAGCCTATCCATAACCATAATAAAGAGTAGGTGCGACAGTGAGCATCCCTGCCGTAAACCCCTTCTTGCATGGAAAAAATGGGAAGGATATCCATTGATCAACCCCATAAACTATACTGATGTAACACATGTCATAATCCATTCGACATTGCACATCGCCAGTCCAATCTTTGTCAATATGAAACGCATGAATGCCCAGTAAACACATTGTATGCTTTCTGCAAATCCACCTTCATGACTAATGCCTCCATTTTCTTCGTGTGAATGGAATGTAAACATTCTTGTGTAGCGGCCACAACATCATGTATCAAACAGTTGTGTAGGAAACAATATTGTTCTAGAGTGATATATGTCGAGAGAGTAAACTTCAAGCACTCCACTATGATTTTAGATATGAATTTGTATGTTATATTGCATAGCGAAATAGGTCTAAAGTCCAAAAAGGTGGCGAGAGCCGAAGAATTCAGAATGAAGGCAATATAGTTTGATTTTATGGCTCCTTACACATTCCCAGTGGTCCTGGATTCTTCAAGCATATTCAGGAGCTCCTGCCCCATGAGATTGAATAAATTAAGGAAAGTACTAATTGTCGAGCCATATGGGCCAAGAAATTTGTCCTTCGCAAAATATTTCAAGACCATGTGTAATTCATCCAACTCAATAGGTCTAAATATAGCCTCATTTTTTTCCTCATCAAACATGAGTGGATAGTTCTATGACCCCCAGATTTGGTCCTCAATATTAACCCTATATCGTTCCATGTAGAAAGACTCATAAAAATGTATTGCTTCCTATTTATATCAGTTGTAGTGTAAAAATTCACATCATTTCTTCCATTTATATACCAAATAGTATTAATGTTTATTTTATGGTTTGCGAATCTGTGAAAAAAATGGGTATTATGGTCCCTCTCACTTATTAACCATAGAGCTCGACTTTTCAAGCACCAAGTGGCCTCCTGTATCTGTAATATATGTCTTTTTATGTCCTCCAGCTCCTTCAATCTCTCAAATAATGATAGGGAGGGGGCCCTATATATAAAACCTTTCCAAGATGATCAATCTCCACAACAATATACTTCAATTCCACACAAAGATGTTTTTTCTAAGTCATTCCCATTTTCAGTGTTAAAATTTGCAACAAGAAACAATGAAATTGGCATCCAGAAACAAAATCTAGAAAATGGCACCCAGAAAATAGTTATCATGTGAGGCTTTTGATTTAATTATCCTTAATTAAATTAAAAGTAAATTGTAATCTTATCTCATAACAACTTTTAATAGTTAACTAAGTGTGATAGACTTAGTTAGCTTAAGAATTTCGAGTTGAGGGTCAAAGGATAGGCATGTAGAGTGATTATATTATTTACAGGGTCCAATTGCAGTTGTTGCACTAGTGTGGTGTGAGTGGGATCAGTTAACTCACATTAATTGAATTAAAATTAGTTTAACTAGTTCTAACTGAGTGATGAGCTAGGAGGTCAAGTGAATTAAATTATATTTAATTCACGAGTAATGATCTACAAAGTAACTGATGATTCACTATTAATAGTTGCATGCATGTCAATTCTGATGGAGACCTAGTTGAAACAAAGGTTTAAGACAAGTAAACTATCAGTTGTATTTTTGGCGAACTGCCTAGGTGCAATTATAAAGTCGAAGGAAGGCTCCATAGGGATTGCGCAATCAAGGAAGGCTAATTATCCTATTTAATAGGGATTAATTGCCCAGGGATTGCGTGAGAAAGGCTAGGCTAAGGAGGGTTGAGAATTGGCTAAGTGTTGGTCATTTTTTCCTAAGAATTGCTAGACAGTTTTGAGCAGGATCAGAGTAAGCTAGTCAGGATAGTGTAGGATTTTCTCGGTGTGAGAAAGCATTGTATTGTTTCATGATTATTTGACTATGTAAAATATATGATAAACAAGTTTTGAGCAAGTTCTTTCCCCAAGAACATCTTGTGTTGTGTGATTGACAATCTCCTTTCTCTTACTTGCATGTGATTGAGCGATCATGTTTTATATTCCGCAAATATTGTAGAAGGATTCAGTATCTTGCTTTATTAAATTACATGATCAGATTGAATCCATTGATATAATTTCTACATGGTATTATAGTTGTGTTAGATATTTTCTAGATGGTATCAGAGTGCTAGGAATCACAATAGTGGAGAATAAATTGAGTTTGTGTTGAACAATATTCAAATTTGCAAGTACCTTCTTTGGAGCTATACGTTGATCAAGATGTATTTCAATGGCTTGAGACTCGAATATGCACTCAAGGGAAGTTTGAATTGTATTTCATGGAAGGATTGGATGGAGGCAGTGTTGGAGGACAATGGGTTGAAGGAATTCATAGGTAATGATATTCCCAAGCCTACAGCAGCAGATGCCCAATTTCTTGATACGTGGTAGAAGAAGGTAGCAAAGGCAAGGAAGATATTATTAGAGGGAGTACGAGATCATATTGTCTCGAGTATCCATGGGAAGGCGAATCCATATGTTATGTGGAAGGCCTTGACAAATCTGTTTCAGAACAACAACGACCAAAGGAAGTTGGCACTGAAGGACAAGCTCAGAAAGATCAAGAAGGAGGAGGGCAAGACAGTACCAACATACTTGGTGAATTTCACTCAATGTCGAGATGAGCTTGGAAGTGTTGGTGTGACTGTATTCGATGATGACTTAGTGAGCCTATCACTTCTATGCCTTCCCAAGGGTTGGCATAGTTACCAAGACTCTGTGAATGGGAAGGAGAAGGTAACATATTGGGAGCGACTATGGTTGGATTTGGTAATAGAAGAGATAAGGTGGAGCACTAGAGATGGGACCTCTAGCACTAACAAAGAAGAAGATTGTGCATTGACCAGAAAAGGAAAGAAGTCCAAGGGAAAGAAGTCCCAAGGCGAAGAGGGCAAGAGATACTTGTACAAGATCATATGTTTTCACTGTCACGAGCATGGGCACTATGCTTCAAATTGTCCACAGAAAAAGGCAAGCAAGAAGGAGCCTGCAGTTGCAGAGGGTGAAGAATTGGATTCACAGTTCAAGCTGGATTCTACTCTCATTACATGCATGCCCATCACTGCAATGGGATGCATGTGGTATCTAGACAATGGTGCCTCATTCCATATGACGGGGAATAGAGATCTCTTCAGTGACTTGGAGGAGAAGGACCTCCAGCAGAACATAAAGTTTGGAGATGACAGGAGGTATAGCGTGACGAGGATAAGTACAATTACCTTTCAGAGGCGGGGAATAGAGATCTCTTCAGTGACTTGGAGGAGAAGGACCTCCAGCAGAACATAAAGTTTGGAGATGACAGGAGGTATAGCGTGACGAGGATAAGTACAATTACCTTTCAGAGGGAGTCTGGCTCCCATCAAATGGTTGTTTTTAAAAAGTGTCTGCAGTCTTTCAGCCAAGGGATTCCACCTGAAATTTTCTCCCTATCACTCCCTCAATAAAAGAGTGGCATTGAAATATCCCGCTATAATTAAAGAACCAATATTCATGATACCACTTCCCTCCAGATGGTCCCAAAATCTTTCCCTATCTTTATATGGAGCATAGAGATTTAGGACATGGACTCTATCTAAATCTCCTTGATAGTGTCATGTTAACAAGATTCCATCAAAGCATTTAAATGCATTCAACGACACCCAATGGGGGTCCCAAAGCATAGCCGTACCCCGAGATAGCCCATTAGAATCGACAACCACCATGTGCCAAGCTGGGAAAATATGTCAAAAATATTCAAAGATCTTATGAGAAACCGTCATAGTTTCTTGTAGAAGAATAATATAAGGATGAACAGAAAGGAAAATATGTCTGAGGGAGAGAAGTTTTGAGGATTCCCCAGACCCCATAAATTTAGGGAGAGACAAATCATCATTTATTTTGTCAACCAGAAACATCTTCTTTAAGGGCTCGAGGATCAAAAGTAGAAATGTTGGGGACATCTTGTAAATCTGAAGAATGCTGGAAGAGAAGAGACTTTGAGTTTGATTTGCCTTGAAAGTGTCGGCTACCTTTGCCTCCTTTACGTCGAACAATAATGTTTACGGTTGAGATTGGACTGATAGTCAGAGAGGTAGAGGGCCCCATACCCCTATGTATAGTGAGGGCGACCAATGCCAGAGCAGGGTTAAGCATCAGAAATTCAAGGTTACTTCCGACCGAGTTGTGTGGAGAAATATCCCCAGTAGGGTCTTCAAGTGGATGAGGGGAGAATGATGGGATAGGTGTGCGAGGGGAACCCTCCAGAGCTGGAACGAGACGTTGAAGCTCCTCAATAGGAACAAAAGGGCAAGAGGTATTATCATGTGAACGAGGGATGGAGTTGAAACAAGGTAAGAAAGGGGCCTCCAAATGTGCCTTGACATGAATCCTATCAGCTTGGGGAATGGGAATATGAGAAAGGGAGGAATGAGGAGATAGAGAGGTGGAGGAGCGGGCAAGATCAAAATGTAAAGGAGAATTGTTTTGATCAAAATTTGTACATGTAACCGGTCTGTCATGAGAGTTGTCCCAGATGTGTCGAGTATTCCTGTGTCGACCCCAACGTATGCCTTCCCCACCAACATTATTGAGCCACTATGGGAAACGAACCATGAGATGTCTAAAGGAGATGCCCCAGTAGTCCAACCATTGTCTGATACGAATCTGCTTCCATTCCATATCAATGTGTGTCAGGAGACCCCACGAGAAGCCACCCAGATAATGAGGGTCAATATAAACGAAACGACCAATTGCATCCCCAATTTCCTTCAAAACCCGCTTGGTCAAAACATCAATAGGCAGGCCCAAAAGCTTAACCCATATCATATTTTTCTTTAGATTTTCCTTCAGATGATTAAAATCCACATACCATCTATGGAGATGCTGGAAGCTACACCCTCGTACCCAGGGAGTTCTGAAAATTCGTTCCAAATCATCCCGGTGCAAGAAGTGGAATCTGTACCAAGAATTCATCAATCTACTAACCATAGAATTATATCCTAATATTGGATTACACTGCGTTTTTTCCCAGTCTTGCATATCTTGTTCCTATAATTCAACAAAATTCCATCGACTCACGAGCGGCCGAATGTCGTATCCAAAGCTCAAAAGTTTCGTATGCGATGCCGCACTGATGGTTTTACCTCGATCTTTATTTTTCACTCGCTGCCCCATGTTCAAGGTTTGTTGGTACGTCTCCAGACCCTCCATTTGCTCAGCATGGGAGGGAACATGCAAAGTGGATGAGACAAGTGTATGATTTGATGGACCATGGAGCCCCTCCACGTGTCGAGATTTTGTGTATGCTAGTTCAACATCCAAAGTTGCTTGAATGAACACCTTGTGTTCAGATACATCTGTCATAAAAAATTTTGAACGATCCATGTGCAACGTGCCCTCTAGAAAGGAAAATTGGCTTCTAGGTCAACACATAAAATATGAAAGGGGATAAATCACCATCCAGTTATGTGTAGCAGGAATGAGATATTATAATACCACTACTGACAGGCCAAATAAGGAAAATTCGATGCTTTGGAAAAAAATAAAACGGTCAATAGTCAAACATTAAAAGAGGAAATAATGGAAATAAAATCCCATCATCCTTGATGAGAAATCTATTGGGAATCCCAATCCCACCAACACTAAAAAAACCCAAAGTGCCCTCCCGTGGGAAGATGGCACCCAGATTTTGTACGTCGCCACTGCCAGATTATCTATCCAAATTATACCACCTGCACGATCGTTAAGGGCCTCGACCAGATCAATGATCTCACCTACCCTGATCCAAGTCATTCATATTAAATATCCTCCTTGAAAATTGTAAACATCTAGTTACGCAGATAATGGAATAAGAATGTATGTCGAACTACACAGAAAATTTTATCTAAGTGCCACGAAATTCAAAAATATTGCAAGAAATATTTCTAGTTGAGTGAAGTTTTCCGGGAAAATTCTACCACCCCAATGATGGAAGTCACAACCACACAATTGTGATTCATCCACACCATGGAGGAGAGAACTTTCAGTGTTCCATTAGCAACAACAACAATAACGACAACACCAACATCCCATGCATTTCCACCACCATTGAAAACATTGAAAACCAAGGTCTTTGAATGGCCTGGATATGCTGAAATATGATATCCACTTCTTCCACAAGAGAGAAAATTTGGGGGAATCCTGGCTCGCACCAATTTCTAAATCAATACCAGAGAAAACTACCCTAATGTGACCTGGCCAAAAGGACATGGGGCTTCCAACGATATAACCACAAATGTTCTACAAGAATGAGATATAGAATGTAAACATTGTTACCGATGAAATAGGTAACCTCATCATTACCTACCTTTTGAAGTATCAAGAAAAACACCCGATTTTGAAAAAGTGGCGATGCAGAATCAAGAAAAAAAAAATTGAGCATGTTTTTGGCACTTTAAGATTTTTTCATTTTTGTTTTATTATTATTATTATTATTATTTTAATGTGATGTTTTTTATGTCGATTTTGAATAGTGGTGGTGTATCATCACCAACTTTTTTTTATAGGATTGATTTTGACACTATAGATTTTCTAATGTCTTCTTCTTCTTCTGTGAGATGTTTATTTTTAAGTGCATTTATGTACTTGTGTTTTAAAAATATTATTATTATTATTATTATTATTATTATTATTTTAAATAAAAACTTGTAATGATATCTTCACTTTTTCACATAGATAAAAGATGGAAAAAGGGTCAATATTCTAAAGTTTATATTTTCTACATGTTTATGTATTGTTAAATAATTTTTCAATGCACATCAAAAAATTGTCGCTAAAAAACCAATATTTTGAACCATATGACAAAAAAATACAAATTTTCAATATAAATACAATGCAAAAAATACACTTTTACAGACTTTTTGTTGGAAAAAACATGTTAAATAAACTAATTTTTTGGGATAATCTTAACAAAAAAACTAAAGAAAATAACATTTTTATTGAATTTTATGTCAAAAAATAATGGCAATCACATGTTTTTTGCAAAAAATAAGGGTTGTTCTCATAAAATATCAAAGTCTAAACATTACAAGTAAAACTGATTAATAGTTCTCAAAAATAAGTTTTGTTTGCAAGCATAACTTAAACGTCATCAACAATATCAACTAATACATCTTCAACATCATCTAGAACAACATTGATGGCTTCTTCCGCAACATTTTCTTCTTCATTTTGATCATTGTCGTCTTTTAATGGATCTTTCATGTCAGCAAATCTTCCAAAGTGTCCATTTCCAATCATTCCATATAATGGTGGTTGATGTTCCTTTGCTTTTTTTGCCGCACGTGATTCATTAAAATCTCCTTTTCTCAAACCAATTTCTTTATTCACATCTAGAAGGAATTTAAGAGCGTTAATTCTTTGTTGAATAAATTTGCATTGAACTGGGTCTTTCTCAATGGCAATGCAATTTCTTCCTTTTAGTACGCAACATGATAGTGTTGTACCTAATCATCAAGCACAAAAAAATAAGTAAGAAAATTAGTATGGAGACATAAAAAGTAAAAAAGACAATATTTAAATTTAAATTTGTATAATAAAACTTACCTGAACCTGAGAATAAATCTAAAACCCATTCTCCTTCATTTGAACATAGATCTATAATATAGTTAATCAATGCTTGTGGTTTTTGATAAATGTTAACTATATCTCATTTTGCATCTTTATCCTCATATGTTAGTTTTCTTACAACTGCATCATAAACTAATACTTGACTATGACTCTTCCCATCTACTCGATTCATAATAATATGCTTATAGCTATCGTCTTTTGTCCAACATTCAACATGGATGAAATCACAATCATTTATAATAGGCTGATCTTCGTAAGAAACAATATTTGACTTTTTCCTGTAACATAACATAGTAAAAGTTCAATTAAATTTTACATGAATAAAAAAATTTAGGAGGAATCAAACATAGAATTTCAAAGTATTACCATGTAAGTTGCATCCTTGAGTTTTCTTTACCCTTAAAGCTTGTTAATAACATTGGAAACTGTGTGTCTGAATGAAATGTCACAAATCGCCAAAGTGGTGATGTTGTCACTTCTTGAAAACCCGTAACCACTTTACTAAAAGCTTGATAAGTATATGGTTCTCTGTCATATTCAATGTCTGGTAAATTGAAACCATGAGGAATATCTACACTAACTAGGCCATATTCCCTTTAAGGTATTAGTGATGTAATGTCTTCACAGTCACCTTGTATTATTTGATATTGGACACTGTCGAGCCCATTCCAAATGTAATGATTAAGAGTGGATCAAGTTCAGCATTCATAAGACGCTTCCTTCTCATATTCTCCATCTTAATTTTTTCAATAAAGCTTTTGAAAGTAACTGGTACTCCATTTCCATCCTTCTTCGACATCTTTAATGACACACACACACACACACACATAAGTAATAAAATAAAAATAGTTTAAATATGAATAAAATGAATTTATAAATCAACATACCTTATTGAATGCAATATAAAACTCTTTTAGTGTTGATGTAGAACTTGCTTCTGAGTAGTTGCGTACAACATCATCCCAACTGTCTTCATTCAACATTTTAACCATGTGTTCTTGTATTTTCATAAAAATTTTATGATTGAATAAATCAAGTTAAAAGCATTAATATACTGACATGTATAACAAATTCTACCAACATCATTATGTTTTATTTAAAAGAAAATTATAATGAAAGAAAAATAAGAAATAATTCAAGAAACTTACTTTTGAAATTCTGCACACATTTCTTCCATTGATAATTCACCCGACTTCACACGGTCTAATACTGATTTGAATAATTTATCATCCTTCACACCTTGCATTGTTTTCCAAGGTGTGATAGTCATATCCTCTAGAAGCTGCTTCATTTCAGGACCCGCCTTACTGTTGGTACATATTATGGGTTTACTCTTTCTAACCTTCTGATTTTTTATGGAAATATTCTCCCACCGATCAAAAATCTCATCAATCAAATCACATACCTCCCCAGTTCTAAATGCCAACTGAAAAATGTTATCTGTGCCCCTGAAGAAATTTGTATTCAATTTTCCATCTTTTGCTTTTTTTCATCAATTTGATAACCTGTTTCCATTAAACATTCCTTTCGAAATGTTACACTAACTTGTGTCTTATCCCCACCACATTTTTCTATGAATTCATTATGAATAAATCTGACCCTTTGGATGAAAGTCATTTTCATTCTGTACTCATTATCTGCATTATGATCCCATGTCAATAACTTTGATTCTATTTCTGTTAAGCCAACGTAAATGATGCATTTCACTATTTGAAAAAGATAGTTATTGGGATATTCTGCAATCAATTGTCTCTTAGCCTCTATCGAATGGTTCCCTCCAATTACATAATATTTATAATCAAAACATTTTGTCTTGTCAAATGCTTGTTTGTTGGGAACCTGACGTGGATCGACAAGAACCACATAATCCACCACATGCGCATATGGATTGAACCTGAACAATGTTTTTAGATTATGTACATGTAGGTGATGGGCCTTTCTAATTTGATATTGAGATTTTCCTTCATCTAGGCTATAAAATTGGTTAACATTAAGCTCAAATGTTTGGCCACCAAGAATTAATTTATTCTTCCTCAACTCTTGTCGAATAGCATTTTGTTCTGTTTTAATAATGCCATCCTCTAACTCAACACCCGGTGTTATGATTTCTCTGCTTCCGCGAGAGCTTTTAGTTTGTTCTTCACTGTTGCTCATGACCTTTACAAGGTCACCAATATTTGATTTCCTAGTCTTATTGGATAACATATCAGTTTTTTTATAAACAAGCTCTCCTTCATGAGGTAAAAGAGAGACATATTTAGCGATTTTTCTTTTTGGTGTCTGATCTGTTTTCTCCTTTTACACAAAATTTCTAATCTCCTCCTCACTAATTCTATCATAATTTTCTGTTTCATGTTCGACACCTTCAAAAGAAACATGTTTAAGTTTACTATATTGACCCACCTTAGTGACTCTTGGTTGATCCCCTCTTTGTACTATTGCAGTGTCACGAGCTATTGCTCTTTGCTTCAATCTCCTTTCCTCTGCTTTGTCTTTGTGGAAATTTTTGATCACATCCATAACATTTGGCACCAACATATAAATACCTTCAAACATGTTTGAAAGACTCGGAACAAAATCCTATGAAACAAAATAAAACATGTCAATGATCAATAATTTATAAAAAATTGAATCATCCTTACAATAATGCATAGAGAAAATAAAAACAAGCATACTTACAATGTTATTTGCAATGTTGCTTGATACTTCTTCAGAAAATTTTGAAGATATTTCATCTGTGTCATACTTGCGATTGATAGACGATATCTAACCTTCTCACGTTTCTGAGCCTTTCTTGCAAGAACATAAATAGTGTTTGTATCCGGGACCATACATATGTCTCGTACTCTGCCCATCAAATCATATGGCTCATTTAAGTCAATCATACCATAAAGCAGATAGATGTGTATATCAACCTCCGTTTCATTGTATTCAAGATACCATGAGAAATCAGTTTTATCTATTTCCTCGACGTTCTTCCAATCAGAAATAACCTTTAATGAACCTGGTGCCCCACTTGCTTGACTTTTATTAGTGTGTGCAAAAATGTCCTTAATGCGTCCAACAGTGTCCATAGTGCGTCTAGCTGCAACCTTAGATTTGGGAGTTGTATCCATAGTTCATCGAGCTGCAACTATAGATTTGGGAGCTGCTGCCCTAGGTGCAGAAACATTCACAGAAATCTTTTTTGATGCCATTTTTCTGATAAAATATATATATATATATATATATTAATTAATGGAAAAATAATGTGGATAAAATAAATTTAATAAACAAAATTTATTTCTAAAACTAAAAAAACTTATAATCTTTTAATATATTTTAAAATTTTAAAATTTTAAAATTTAATTTTACATTACATAGCAATTGAATAAAAATAAACAAAATAAAATAAAATAAAAATTTATTTTACTTTACATAGCAATTAAATAAAAAATTATAAACTTAAAATTATAAAAAATTAATATAAAAGTTTATAAATTTATATAATTTTTTAATATATTTGAAAATTACAAATTTCTATTTCACGTTACATAGTAATTAAATAAAAATAAACAAAATAAAAGAAAAAATTAAATTTTTTATAATGTTATTTTAATACTTAAATTTAAAAAAAAAAAAATTTAAATGTTAAAAACAAATGTTATAATATTATATATATATATATTGTTAATTTTTTTAATTTTTTTAATTGTATTGTTATATATGTGTGTGTGTGTGTGTTAATTTAATTTATTGTATTGTTATACTAAAACAAATGTTTTTTATTTATTTATTATATTGTATTTTTTTTTTTTTAATTACATAATGTTTAAAAGCAAAACATAATTGTTATTTAATAAATTGTTTTTTTTTAATATATATATATTTGTTATATTTTGATAGTTTTAACATTTTTTTTTTAATAAATAATGTTTTAATAATTATTTATTAATTATATTATATAACAATGTTTTTATTATTTTTATATAACAATGTTTTTATTATATTATATAACAATATTTTTATTATTTTTATATATAACAGTGTTTTTATTAATTTTTAATTGTTTTATTAAAAAAAATTAAAAACAAAAATTAAAAATTGTTTTATTAAAAAAAATTTAAAAAAAAAAATTTAAAAAAATTAAAAAAAAAAATTAAATTTAAAAAAAATAAAATAAGAAAAACAACTCAACGGTGTGTGTCGTGGCCGCGCTCGCGAGGGAATCGGCCTCCCGCCCAGCCGGGGACCTGAGGCCGGCTAGGCAACCCCCCGTGGCGCCGCCCGGCCGGCCTCCGGTGCCCCGCGGACGCGGTCACAGCACACACCGTTAAGTTGTTTTATTTATTTATTTTAATTTATTTTAATTTTTAATTTTGTTTTTTGATTTTTTTTGTAATTTGTTTTAATAAAACAATTAAAAATTAATAAAAACATTGTTATATATAAAAATAATAAAAATATTGTTATATAATATAATAAAAACATTGTTATATAAAAATAATAAAAACATTGTTATATAATATAATTAATAAATAATTATGACAACATTATTTAATAAAAAAAAAAAATTAAAAATATCAAAATATAACAAATATATTTAAATAAAAAAATATATATATATATATTAAATAACAATTATGTTTTGTTTTTAAACATTATATAATTAAAAAAATATTAATACAATATAATAAATTAATTAATTAATTAAAAAAAAAACTTTGCTTTAATATAACAATACAATAAATTTAATATATATATATAACAATACAATTAAAAAAATTAAAAAATAATATGATATATAACAAAAACAATAAAATAATATGATATATAACAAAATAATAAAGAAAAAAAATTAAAATTTAAAATTAAAAAGAATAAAATAAGATTTAAAATTTAATATATATATATATATATATATATATATATATATATAATCAAAAAATTCTCAAATAAAAACAAAATATATATATATATACATATTTTTTAAATAATGAAACTAATATATTTATGATAAAAAAACAAATAAAAAATGTTATAATATTACTATTTTTTTTATGTGCATGGTCGTTTTATGGATTTTTCTGTCTAGATGAATCTATAAGTCTTAAAAAAGAAAAAAAATTCTAAATTTTTGTCCTTAAAACCGTAAAAAATTTAGTTCTTTTTGCATTTTCTTCACTAAAAAAATAGAAAAAAATTATGGTTTTTGAACCTAAAAACCTTAAAAAAATAATTTTTGGACACAAAAAACTATAAAAATACATATTTTCCCCAAAATCATCTTTAAATTGACAGAATAGAAGGAAAACTAACCTTTGAAATGCAAAAAACTGCTATCACTAATGCCAACACAACGCCTCCACAAAATTACAAATAGCAACAAAACACATCCAATGCCAATGCAATGCCTTCACGAAGTTACCAATGCCAATGCAACACCTCCACAAAATTACCAATAGCAACACAAAACCTCCAATGCCAGTGCAATGCCTCCACGAAGTTACCAATGCCAATGCAACACCTCCATAAATTTGCTCTAACAAATACCAGAAAACTTGATGTGATGTGATGAATAGAAAAAATCATTCTTATTATATAGCGAATATTGTCTGATTGATTTACTGTTTAATGAATGTGGGATTAAAATTTCAAATTTAAAATATTTACATTTAGTTTATTATAGTTCATACTATAGTTAAAATACTTAATATTTAAGTGTAGTTATCATAGTTAATATTTTATTTAATATTTACATGTACTGAATGTTGAATAATTTAAATATAATCTCAAATTAAAAATTAAAATATGAAATACTTACATGTAGTTAATTATAATTAATATTATAGATAAAATAGTCAATATTTGCATTTAGTTATCATAGTTAATATTTTAGTTAATATTTACATGTACTCAATGTTTAAAATCATGGGATTAAATTTTAAAATCTAAAATATTTACATGTAGTTAATTATAGTTAATATTATAGTTTAAATAGTTAATATTTACATGTTATTTTTGTAAATATTTACATGTAGTCAATCTTAAACTATTCAAATAAGAAAATTATTTTAGTTTCGAAGACATGCATGAAAGGAATATTTTGTGGATATTTTGAATAGAAAGTATGGTGAAATATTTGAAGACCAACAGTTTATTAATAAATTTTGAAATAAATTTTAGATGAATATAAAGTAAGTTTAAAATTTAAAATTTAAAATATTTACATGTAGTCATTATAGTTAAAATAGTTAATATTTGCATGTAGGAATTATAGTAATATTATAGTTAATACTTACATCTAGTCAATGTTAAATCATTGAAATAAAAACATTATTTTAGTTTGGAAGGCATCCATGATAGAAATATTTTGTGGATATTTTGAATATAAATATCGGTAAAATATTTCAACACAAACAGTTTATTAAAAAAATGTTAAATACATTTTTTGACTAATATTTGTACCAAATATTTGAAATGAAAATTTTGGAAGGAAAGAGTTTTGCGAAATTTTTTGGGGGAAAATTTTGGAGGGAAATTTTTTCACGAATTTTTTTGGAGGGAAATTTTCAGTCTTTAAGCTATATATTGTAAGTGTGAGAGAAATCTCTATCATTCAACATATTCTTGTTGAAAGCCATGGTTTCTTCTAGTAGTGAATTTTTTCTTTGTACAACATCAACATCTTCGTCACGCAACAACTCTATTCAGAGTGATGAATATAACGGGAGTTCGTTCACCATGAATAGAGAGTCAAAAAATCGACTTGGTTGTAATCCTAAAGATGATGAGAACAAAATTGATGAGGTGCGGCAAAATGAAATTTCTGTAAATCGAACGCCAATTATACCACTTACTCTTAATCCTAAGGATCATGAAAGCAACAGTGATGAAGGGCATGATGAAGAATTTCCAGAGTCAAAAGTTTCACTTCGTCCTAATCCCAAGGATTATGATGACACCATTGATGAAGAGGGAGATGAAGAATATCCACTTCAGCTTAATCCTAAGGATTATGTGAGAACAACAAATGAAGAGGGTAATGAAGAATCTGTAGAGTCAAAATATCCACTGCATTACAATCTGAGAGTATACCGGCCTGCCCCGATGAAAAGGGGGATGTAAAATTTCCAGAGTCAAAATATCAAATTCGTCCTAATCGTAAGGATTATGCGAGCACCACTAATGAAGAGGGGAATGATAATGTTTTAGAGTCAAAACATCCACTTCGTCGAAATCTTAAGGATTATGCCAGCACCACTGATGAAGAGGGAAATGAAAAATTTACAACGTCAAAATATCCACTCTGTCCTAATCCTAAGGATTATGCAAGCACCACTGATGAAGAGGGGGACGAAAATATTCCAGAGTCAAAATTTCCACTTTGTCTTAATCCTAAGGATTATATCAGCACCACAGATGAAGAGGGGAATGAAGAATTTGTAGAGTCAAAATATGCACTTCTTCCTAATCCTAAGGATTATGTCAGCACCACTAAGGAATAGGGGAATGAAGAATTTGCAGCATTAGAATATCCACTTCGTCATAATCCTAAGGATTATGCCAGCACCACTGATGAAGACAGAGATGAATTTCCAAAGCTAAAATTTTCACTTCATCCTAATCATAACTATTATAATTTAACCACTGATGAAGGGGGGGATGAAGAATTTCCAATAAATATAGATTCAAGGCATTCACTTATTCTAGTCACAAGGATTATGAGAGCACTCAGTGAGGAAGGGAGAGAGCGGGATAGAAGAAATTCTAGTGAATACAAATTCAAAGCTTCCACTTATGCCTAATCAAGGATTATGAGAGCACCACTGAGGAAGGGGAGGATGAAGAGTTTCTTGCAAATGATAATTTTAGAGGCACAGATCTGAATATTGCATTTTCTCCAAGCGACCATTTCAAAGACACTCATGGTGATGAATAATTGAATCCTCCCAGGGAATAATTTGAAAGCATGGGTCAAGATGGTGAAGAATTTCTTTTGAGTCGGGGTTACAAAAGTGCTGATGATTCTTATGAAATGTTTTCTTCAACTGATGATGGTAAAGAAAATTTTCCAAGCAATGATGTTGATGAATTTCTTAACTATGTTGAGGATGATAATAGTGGAGATAATATTCCTCCTAATGGTGATGAAACTACTTTTACAAAAGATGATGGAATGATGAAGTCGTTGCAAGAAAATATTGCAACTAGGAGTAAGAGTAGACCTTTTCATATCAATCCAAAGCATTCCAGTTATACAAGGGTGAGGAAAAAATATCTCACAAAAAGAAGTTTTGTCATTCATTTGATTTCAAGTGAATGTTGTCGAATGGATTGCTTGAAAAATATGGATTTCAACTTTGTTTTGGAGAAAAGGAAAACATATATGTCAATGAATAAAAGCATGAAAAATTCATATTTAGTGGGTTGCATGCAATCTACACTAGCAGGTTATGATTATCATATTGGGAATGTATTGCTTTGCAGAAAGGCGTTCAAAATGTTGCATTCAATTGGTAATTGTCGTTTGTAAAGAATCCACGATAGATTGGAAAGGGATCCCACATATTATTCAAAAACACGTTATAAATGGGAGGTGGGGCCATTTGCAAACACTGCTAAGACATGGATGAAAGACTTCTTTTCAAATCATGGAGAGTGTATGCCAAATAAAGACATAATACATATTCCAGATAATTTCTCGAAACGAGAAATATTCATGTTATACAAAGATTATGCAGAAGCTGTTGAAGGAATTGGTAATTTTATTACATATTCTTATTTTACAAGGATATGGAAAACTGAATTCAACAATGTTCGTATTCCTAAGAAGACAAGGATGGGGATTTGTAGCACATGTGCTTCTCTTAAAGCAAAAAGAGATAAATGTCAAGGGGTAGAAAGAGGTATGTGTTCAAAAAATTGTTTTTTAAAATTTGATACTTATCAACTATGAAAATATATTTATTCATATGTTTCTCTTATTTTATGTACATATTTCGTTGTCAAAGAACTTCAAGACCATCACAATCAGCAAATAAGTGAAAGGAAAAAGTTGTATAAACATCGAAAGAAGTGTTATGATCATCCAAATAAATATCTGGGATTGATAATTGATGGTATGGACCAAAAGAAAACACTTCTTCCACATTTTGTCCGCACGCCAAAAAAATCACAGGAGGAAAATTCCATTCAGTTTCACTTGGTTGGTTGTATGGTATTTAATGAGAAGATGTTTCCAAGAGTTTTCTTCACAACTTCAAATATTCACAATGATGAAAATCTGACCATAACTATAATCCATGATGTGGTTACTCATTGGTCTAGGATTCTTCCTGAAGTTTTGTATTTACAATTAGACAACACAAGTCATGAGAACAAAAATCAAATTCTTTTTGTGTATCTAAACATGCTCGTTGAATTGGGGATTTTTAAAAAGATAAAGGTTGGTTTCCCTCTTGTTGGGCATATTCATGATCATATTGATCAAATGTTCAGTCGTTTTTCAGTAACATTGAGAAGGAAAGGTGTTGGGAGCATGCCATCATTAATTGAATGTATTAAGAAATCGTACATTCCAGAGCCTGTTTTTATGTGTTGGAAGAAACTATTGACATGCGAAGGTTTATTTTTTGATCGCTTGGTGAGGAGAAATGCATTGAACAACTTAACGACATTAGCTTCCAGCATCAATTTCGTATCAAAAAAATTGATGGGATAACACTTATATGGGACAAGAAGTATTCAACTGTTGAAGAATGGGGACCATCATCAGGTTTAGCATTTTTGAAGTTCATTCCAGAGCATCCAATATTTTCATCAAAGATATTGTTATTACAGTCAGTTGCTGAACTCCATAATGCACGAAGGTAGAAGAGAGACATAAATTATTCTGAATGTCTAGAGGAAATTAAAAGATGTATTAGAGATACATATGAGTACTTCGATGTTGCTAATTCAGTTTGGTGGGAGTCTTTTTTCAGTAATCAAAGTGATATGATTTTAAGATCAGTAAATGGGGATACGCTTTTGAAGACTCCTTTTTTTTGCCACAAAATATTCCAAATGAACATGAACATTAGGAAACACACAATGTTGAACAACAACAGCCTCAAGCTATTATTAATTCCCCACAGGTAGAGGAAATAAAAATCTATATTGGTTCTAGCAGATCACGTGCACAACATGAAGCCATGGAAGACCTTTATAGGGGTTCTGTGCAGGATCTTAAGGAGGGTTGCATGATAGCAGTGTTAGCAGATGAAGATCCACTTGGTTATCCATTCTGGATTGCCAAGGTTATAAAGGTCATTAATGAAAATGAAGAGATTACAGTTGTTGATGTACATTGGTATGCCACAAGTACCCACCCTTTCAATGGTGTGTACAAGCCAGAGATGGTAGTGGAAAAAAGAATTGGCGAAAAGAGAAAAAGAAAGAGCACAAATATAAATCATCGCCGCACAGATGTCTTAAAATTGGAGGATGTTGACATACTTGTGTATGACTTCAATTTGAAAAAGAGAGGAACTCTTCGGTTGCAGACCATAAATATTTTGAAGAAATTGCTACCAGAACAATTACTGTTAAGATGGGACTCTGCAGAATGTAGACGTAGATCTACAAGACTTTTGAACTATGAAATGGTGGGCATGCATGTTGACTCAGATGGACCACTAGTTGATGAAAGAGAAGAATATGGATCATCTTCATCTGCAACGAGCCATTCATCTGAAGATGTAGATTATGATGGTGTGCTAGAACCTATGGTTGATTTTGAATAACTATTTAAGACACTTTTATGTAATTGATGTTTCCATGGTAACTTGAAATAAAAAATTTGACTTCCATCTCATTTTTCATGAAGTTATGAGACATTTATATGTTTGTTGGATTATATGTTTTAATTATGAAGAATTCATCTCTTTAGAATATCGACAATGCAACAATGAATTACAAAAATAATTTATGTTATATTCAATGTACCAATGTTGATATTTTAATTATAAGTAAAATAGAAAATAGAAACTAATGTTGAATTTTTAGATTATGCAGTGATATTACCATGATATTATGTATTGTTACCATTTTGTATAAGATACTTTTAAAATTTTTAATAATTATATGTGTCATTGAAAGGAAACACTTTGTTTTGATGCATAATTTTTAGGTTTTGGTTGAAATTAGATTTAAATTTGTCTTATGCTAAGATTTGAAAAAAGATAAGTTTTTATTCTTTAAAATTAAAATTACTCTTACTTGTTTTTGTTTAATGATAATTTTTTCATTTACTTGTTCATTTTTTTAAATTTTTTAAGTCTTATCATTTCTCCATAATTTCATTGTTCAAGTATGTTGAAAACTTTAGATTGAAAAACTTTAGATTTACAACTTGTCATTAAGGTTTTTATGCGCTACCAAATTTTATCTTTAATGTTATGGTTGACAATAATTACAATTTTGGGGTTGTTTAGAGTCAAGATATTTTATGTTTAACAACATGGATGAAAATTGTTCAAAATGATAAGCCCTTCAGACATGTATTTGTTTATCTTTAACATCATCTATAAAAAATGTTAGAAATTTACGATTTTAAAAAATTTCCTAATATGTTGTCTTTAATTCCATTGTTACAAGTGTCAAAATTATGACACAATTTTTTTTTTGTTATTCTAGCATCAACTGGTTTTGTTTTGAGGGTGTTTTTTCAATCCTTTTTTCAACAAACAATTTTTTTTTTAGCATAATTTTATAAAATGTTGAAATTTGACCCTAAAAAAAAACCAAGTGCGTTCTGAAATACACACTTTTTGTTTTTGGGGTGTTTTTTCATGTTTTTTGAGACTTTTTGGGCTAGAGTTCCCGTTTTGAGGTCAAGTTACCTATTTCATCAATAACAGTGTTTGTAAAGCGTGCAAAAGAAAAGGGTGGAAATTTGAAACAACTCAAGAAAAGGAGAAGGTGGCATCCCGAGAAACAAAGTAGGCTATGACCAAAGGAATAACCAAAACAAACCTGACAAAAGAGAGAGCCCCCCAAATCAGTTAAAAAATGACATGTCCACAGAGAATATATGTATAGTTCTCCATGGTGTCCATGGAATTAAAACAAACACAAACTGGAGACCATTATATTCTTAATACGGAAAAATGCTATACATTCTTGCAGAATCAAACAATAATAACAAGATAGAAGAACAAAGAAACATAGAGATACAAATAACGAACCCTACCACACACCCTAAAGAAACCCATGTACAACGCAGACACAAGGCCGGATTAAATCTAAAATTGTTGGTCCATGGTTATAAATACCATACTGAGTTGTTCTGGACTCCACGGTGCTATTCATGTGAACCCACAAATTGGATCATTGTCATTACTAACAAATAAGTAAAACTCGATATCTGCTTAATTCCCACAAAGAACACATGTGTATGACCATGAACGATTAACACTAAAAAGATTACATCTAATACTTCGTGGCGTTTTCAGACACTTACGACCACATTTAAACGTCATTTTCTCTATGTTATAATATTTCGCGCTTGAAATTAGATTATTTTATATTTTATGTTTTGGAGTTAGTTTATATATATATAATTCTAATCATAAATTTAAATATAAATAATGAATATACACCAGTTAAATTTGTTATTTTTTTCAATAATTACGTCATTTATACATTTAAAAAATAATTAAATAATAAATATATACACCGTAGGTGAATATCACCAAACCACTCGACTCTCAAATTTATAACTGCCTTAAGCCCATAAATTTAATCCCAGTGTTGAACTTAGAATATATTAGATAGAAAAGTGACAGAACTTTGAATATAATTCTAAATAGAACTTTGAATATATTAGCTAGAATGATGTCTATCATAATTCAAAGTCAGATAAATGTGTAAAGTAATTACGCCGGAGGCGTTCTCCATTGCGGGGTTGGGCTGAGCAAATGTTCACCCCAGCCAATCAGAGACACTTTTGCATGGCGCATGGAGCCAGTTAAATTTTAACATGTGGCAGCTCCTGAACCAATAAAATTGGTCGATCTGGTCCAGTTAGGCTTTTACATGTGGCAAGTCGATCTGGGAGCCAGGTGTTGATTCCAAATTTCAAACTCTGAAATTTAGATTTGCAGAATGAAATCTACACGGCAAATCGGTCCCGATATTATTCCCTGCAAACATCGTTTTTCAACTCCCGCCATAGAACGATTTAATGCAACCATTTAATGTGCATTGAACACAACGACATTGGCGACTTGCAGCTTGCAGATTTTTACCAACTTGCAGCTTGCATTGAAGACTAGGCGATTGCCGACTTCAGCGTGCGGAATAACGCCGACTTGCAGCGTTCAACCGAATTGGATGTGATGCTTAAATAAACTTCGATCTAACAAACATAGTGCCTACTTCCAACTTCCAGCTCCACCCTGACTTCCAGCTCCAGCGTGAAGAAGAACTTGTCTGACTTTCAGCTCCAGCTTGAAGAAGAGAAATTGCTGGTAAGCTTCGAATAATTGTTAGGTCAGATTTGTGTTTAACTTCTATAGATTGTTTTTCAGAACATAAGTCCAGAATGTAAAATAGCTACAGGATTAGAAAGAATTAAGAAAAAAACATCTGTGTTGTGAAAATTTGTGAATATACGAGCAACAAAACTGTTGTAACAGAGAGTCAAAGTCATTCATGTAAATTCGTTGGCTGAAGCTTCATTTATAGTTATAGAATTCTGTTTTTTTTTCTTTTCATTTCCTTTTTAGCACTCAAGAACCAAAAATGCACTCAAGAACCAAAAATGCAACTGCATTCCCTTCCTCCACAAGACATTCCATAGTACCGATCTTTTTATAATGAGATGCAAATCCCAGAGCAAGATCCACGTCCACATCCAAGCTGTTACGCTGGGCAATCTCAGGGAAAATAGTTGAGTTAGAAAAATAAAAGCAAGCATTACAGGGTGAAGAGAAACAAACAGAAAACAAAATAGATTAGGGAACTCATGCAAATGTATCTAAGTGAGGCATAGATACCTGAAAAGGCATTTTACGTTTCAAGTAGCAAGAAAAATCATTAATCAGAAACTCCTCGCTTGGAAACAAAATAGATTAGGGAACTCATGCAAATGTATCTAAGTGAGGCATAGATACCTGAAGAGGCATTTTACGTTTCAAGTAGCAAGAAAAATCATTAATCAGAAACTCCTCGCTTGGAAGTGAAAATAGCTTCTGGAATGTTGAATTTGTCTGAGGTGAGCGCCGGGCAATCTGCATAGAATTCTTTCTAATTCTCATGATGTCCAGACAAATAGAACAACCCATTGAACTATACATATGCCAAGGAAAAGACAAGTATCTACTTGAGATTTAATATCGAAAGATGAATACCTTTTTTGCAACTTCCTTTTCCATCTTTGTTATGTACTGAGTAACCACATCAGGACCCTTTGTATTATTCAGAAATATCCTAAGGTGCAGCTTCGACTGGCAAGCTTGTGCCAGTCTTCCCTGAAGTGGGATCCACAAATCAGCCAGTTCCTGTGATGTGAATTTCAGAAAATTGATCTCAGCATACCCTAGAGATGTAGCCTCAGCAAAAGGCCCTTCAAAGTCAAAGACTTCTACATCCATCACAGAAGGAGGCTCTTCTGTTGCATCATATTCAAATATTTCTGCAGAATTATTTGGAGAATTAAAGTCAGAATGGAAATCTTGAACAGAAGCATGGAGAAGCATAGAATCTGAAGCACAAAATATCTGGATAGTTTTCTGACATTTTACCATGCCATTGAGGATCCAGTGTCTGCAGTTTGATTGAACTTGTTCGGGGTTTCCCATTACAAGTAAATACCACATATGGATCTGAATAACCTGTAGCATCTACAGCACATAAATTCTTTCCTTCAATTAAGGCGACTGTCAGTAGCCATTCATCTCCCTGTGCTTTAATTCCAGATCACCAGCTGTAATCAAGCCATGAATAAGTTTGAGAAACCAAAATAATTTTTAACAATTGCCAACCTTACTTTTATCTACATAAGAGCTCTAGGAACTGAAACGGCTCAGAGCACGAATGACATATTGCCTTACCCTTTTGGAACCGTGCATGCATGAAATGTGAAATCCCCAGCAACGCCAAATGCAGCAGGCTGTGTAGTTGGTTGGGCATAATAACCCCCATCAACTGCTATATATGGAGAACAGTAAGTGACTCCCAGAGCGCCAGCAGCTCCAGCCAAAAAAGGTACCCTGAACCAATGAAACAATATAGCATACAATGTTTCTTTTTAGATAGCTCAATAGGACCAATTTGTTGTTAATGCATACTTCAATAAGCAACTATCAGGTATGTTAAGAATGAAAGCTAGATAGAATAATAAGTTGTATTCAATCAATGTAGTTTTTGCACACTAGGTCATTTCAGATCCTCCAAAACCAAGTTGAGGTTGAACCACATATCCAGGTAGTGCCATACCAACAGCAGGGACCCCAAGTCCAGCATGGTGCTGTCCTCCAAACTGCATAACTGTTAACATCGTACCAATCTTTCGACATTAATATATAGATGAACAATATTTTTGAAAGAGAGAACGATAAGTGAAAAGGAGCACTGAAAATAGTGCTTCCTATAAACAGGCTGTATGAAAACTGTATACGCTTACGTGGTAACAAAGCTGGTGCAGGTGGAAAGCTTTGCTCAGAATGAGCAACTGACATAACACTCGTTCCTGCAATGGCCTGATTGCCATTATATGCGTAAGTTCTTCTTCCAGCTCCGGATCCCTTTCCCTTGGCGTTCGAAGAGGCGAGGGATCCAAACAGAATCCCTTCTCCGCAATCGCCCTCTCCAGAAATCGAAACGGAGCCGAGACGCGTCTCTGCGCTGAGCACGAGTGATGGAAGAAGAGATGCTGTTGAAGAATTCGTTGTTTACGTGTTTAATGTTCGCTTAAGAGAACCAGAGCCACGTGGAACTCATGCAAAGCGCAAACATGCATGATCACGAGTCCAAAAATATATGTTAATATAAATGAAATTAAAATAAAATTATGTTAATATAGATGCAATTGAAATATTTAATCCAATGCTCAACTAACCTCACGTGATGTTAGGTGGGTTCACTTGGCCAGGTTTACTGATTGAGCAGAAAGATTTAGTGTAAGAATTGATTTTTCTACTTGCCTTCACCTGAAATATAATGCATCAGTATTGTGGATTAGGCTAGGCGAAATATAGACATGTAGTTGCTACTTGTTTTACGTATTGGTTTATCCACTATTGGTTTGGTCATTTATGGTTAGAGTTTTTTGTTGCTTTTGGAAAGTCAAGTGTAATCCACGATGATTTGTTCAGGCAGTGTTACCCCCTGTAAAGAAAAACATCAGTGTAATGGACCTACTTGTGTAGTAGATCCTTATTTTATATATTTGACAAATCTGCCTGATGTTAGGTTTTCAAGCACAACTGTATTGTATTATCGACTGTTACTCAACAGGGTTTTGCTGTCTTGTGGATATTAAAGTTTAGCTATCTACTGATGTTTGGACTAGCCAACCAAGCTGACCTGGTATTAGGTTGACTCAAATCGATATGTTTACTGCCTATGCAATTCTCTCTCTTTTGATTTCTTCCTTTCTAGCTTTTGTTACATCACAAGGTAGTTGCCCTGTCGTCCCGGAGATACCCGATCCGGTTATCAGACTAACCAACCAATCTGACCTGGTATTAGGTTGACTCAAATCGATATGTGTAATGACTTTGCAATTCTCTCTCTTTTGATTTCTCTGTTTGGTTTTTTACTTTCTACCTTTTCTTACCTCATAAGGTAGTTGCTCTAGCGTCCCGGAGATGCCCGATTCAGTTATGGTGTCTTATCCTAATGTTTGTTGTAGTTGATAAATCAGCTCAATGGTTGTTTCTGTAAATGTTTTTACAATAATAATTTTTTATACAACTCACTGTAGCTACATGCTTGTTATGGTAGGATTCGAATGCATCTGTGTCCTTATAATGTAGCAATATATTATACTTCTCATACTGTAGCTACACGATTTGGATGCATTACTGTTCCAAAAGTATAGTCCACCGTTCCTTGTAATTCTAGATGTGATTGGGAAAAACAAACTGCCATAGCTGTGTAGTATTTTATTTGATTACACAAACTCTGAGTATGGCAACATGTTGACGTAGTGGGATGGCAATATCCATTCAGGGTAGTTTGGACATGTAAAATCGAAAGTTTTAGATATCATGACATCAATTGAAGTGACTGATAAGAAGTATTTGTGTCATACCATATATCAAGGATGACAATCCAAAATTATATGTTATTCACAATTGTTTATTTTGACAACAAAAATGGCAAGAACATGGATAAAGAAAAACTGGATATGCAAGAATTAGTAGCAGATCTAAAATGAAACAAAAAATAGTTTTAATTATGGAATATTCATCTGTGGCGGGTTGAAGATATTAAAGTAAATCATGAATTGCAAGACGTTTTCAGAGCATATTACTTAATCTTAAGTAATTATTGAACTGTAGATTACAAGAATTCTCCTTGCTCGAAATCAATTCTAAAAGGCCAGAACTGGTGGTTTCTATGAATTAATTCCTTTGGATCTGATCTCGTTATTTTAATAAAAAAAATGGCTTTTCTTCATCGAATATTTACTTAATAAAATCTATTTATAGTTTCTGTAAAAATAACTATATTGACATGTGCATAGCATTAGTTATACCCACTTGCTTGAGATTTGATTGGCAGTGACTTCTTTCACTTCAAGCGTTCATGGAAATTTATGTTCTCATCTGAAAGATAGATGGCAATGCTTCCCATGATAATGCTTCTATACGCCTGATCAACGAGACTGGAGAAATCCTTGAGTGCAAGTCTATTTCCAAGGGGAAGCTCAGAAGTGTGATAGATATCGAGGATGTGAGGCGAGAAATAAATAAAATATGAGAGTTTACAATCTTGGTTACAAGACTTTTTTTTTGGGTTAATTAGATTTTGATTTTGTCTAATTAAAAATAAACAAAAAAAATATTAATTTAATTGTATTTATTTGAAAGAATATAAATATTATTTTAAATTTATTAAATTTTAAAATTTTTATGGGTTAATTAGATTTTGAATTAGTTTAATTAAAAATAAAGAAATATTAATTTAATTGTATTTATTTGATAAAATATAAATATTATTTTAAATTTATTAAATTTTAAAATTTGTAAATAAAATAATGATTTTTTTATTTAGATATTTGTTTAATTTTTATATTAATATTTTGATTATTCTTTAATTTTATTTTAATATTAGATTTTGAATTAGTTTAATTAAAAATAAAGAAATATTAATTTAATTGTATTTATTTGATAAAATATAAATATTATTTTAAATTTATTAAATTTTAAAATTTGTAAATAAAATAATGATTTTTTTATTTAGATATTTGTTTAATTTTTATATTAATATTTTGATTATTCTTTAATTTTATTTTAATATTAAATTTTTTAATTTAATATATTTTTATTTATTTAATCTAATGTCAGTGATTTGGTTTTTCATCTTAGATGAATCATATTAGATTATTCAAACAAGTAGACTAAAATATTTTTATGTGATTTTTATCAAAAACATCTCTAACATTAAATAAATAAATTTAGGCATATAGCTTAGAAGTAGAAACAAGTAAATAATTTGAGCATATATATATATATATATATCAATTTGGGCATACAGCTTAGAAAAATAATATTAAATTAAAAAATATTACTTTCATTAAAATAAATATAAATATTTACAATTCAAATTATAAACTTTTATCATTTGGTTTACTCTTTTTAAAATAAAATAAATTAATTTTTATTATTTGAAACAACCTAGCCGTTATTTTACAAACAGCATGTAGGAGCTATACTTTCTATTTAAAGAGGTTACACGGGCAGGGTTTACCACCTTAGATAAACTTAAAGATTCTATGGGCAAACAACATATGATAATGGGTTTGCTCATCCTATTCGGCCTTCTGCAAATCAAAATGAGCACACTCAATTCGACCACCTAGACATAACATGAAGGACAAGCGGAGAAAATACGAGAATTTCACATCGAGGTGTCATTGCCTTCTTCATATATGAGGATTCCATCAGTCTCGAGGATATGCAGGCCATTTGAATGGCCAATTTGTGACATGTCGTTAGGTTGCTTCTTTAGTATACAGTATAGATTGTTTGAACATGAAAAGAATCGAGACATTAATAGCTATAGGCTTTCCACGTTAGGTAATCATAGCGCTACTTGCCATTTATGATTATGTTTTCAGCTTTGAATTCTCTTCTGTTAAATCACGATTCAGGTTTTACCTCTCGTATAGCAGAAAATTTTAATATAAATTTTTATGAATGTTGTAAATTCTTGTTTTTTTCCTTCAACTCTCTTAAATTGCAAACTTATAAGTTTTCGTTCCCTTATGTACACATCCTCTTCTTCAGTTTCTATACCTTCATATTTATATTCGCTAGCAACACCTCGTTTTACAAAACCAGTTGCATCGTCATGGAAGCATCCTTGACCCGCAATGGGCTCTCGTCGCTCCTTACTGGTGGTATCGATCTACAACCAACCCTGCAGATCATTGCAATCGAAAAGATACCTTCTACTCGAGCTACAACGCCTCGCTACCGCATATCGTTGTCTGATGGTGCTCACAAGCACGTCGTTCTACTTCCCTCTTCACATACAGAGTTTGCACAAAATGAAGAGTTGCGAATAGGGTCGATAATTCGCCTCAGAAAAAGCTCATGCACGTATGCACATCATTCCATGTAAGCTACATAAATGTCACCTCTCTGCTTCCTCCCCTTTAATGATTTTCCTCTTACATCCCTTGTTTATCTCAATTCTCATTCCTAACATTTTACTTCCCCTCTTTGCTAATAAATATCTCATTCTTGCAGGTCACTTTGTCTCATCGATCTTGACATACTGCAACGTGATGCACCATTGGTTGGTGACCCAGCCCCTATTATTCTCTCCACTGAACAAATGAACCAAGCCACCTCGGCCTCCTCTTCTTCGTCTCCCTTTTCCTCACCTCCCTCCCTTGACATTCACTCCGTGTCCTCCGAAAACTCCACCCTATCATCTACAACTGTTCTCCCTTTTAAAGCACTCTCCCCTACTCGAAAATCTTGGTCCATCCAAGGCAGAGTCCTTTCAAGGACACCCCTTCGTGAATTTAGCAATGCACGGGGCACTGGAAAATCGCTAGGGTTTGACCTTGTCGATCGCGACAACGATCAAATCCATGTCTCTGCCTTCAATGATTTGGCAGAATCCCTTCATGGTCTCATTAAAATTGGCCACATTTACAATGTTGCAAATGGGACCATAAAGATCCCCAACCCTTCATATAACCATCTGAAACGACCATTTGAAATCCTCCTCTTCTCTTCATCAATAGTGTCACAGGTCTTCGTTGATGACCTTACAATTCCTTCCCATACCTATCAATTTGTGCCCATAAGTTCCCTCAAACATTCACCTCCTAATTCAATCGTTGATGTCATAGGTATTGTCGCCTCCCTCTCTCCTTCGTCTATCATTCGCAAACGCGATGGCTCTGAGACTCCCAAGAAAACTATCACTCTTCGTGATATGTCTGGGAGCAGCATTGATGTCACTTTGTGGGGCGAAAACTGCCATGCTGAAGGTCGTGCACTCTCCGAAATGCGCATGGCTCGTGAGATTTCTGTACTTGCAATTAAAGGGGGTAGGATTGTCGAGTTCAATGGCCAAACAATCAGCACAATCCCAACTACTTCACTGCTTATAAATCCAGATCTCCCTGAAGCACAACAACTGAAAGAATGGTTTGACGGAGAAGGAAATAAAGCACCTTCGCCGTCGCTCAGCCGCAAACACAAAAGTACAAACAAGAGGCCTTTAAGTTCGAAAACAGTTTCCGACATTTTGGAAATGCAGCCTGACGAAAATATTCCATGGATTTCACTTCAAGCTACTGCTATCTCTATTAACATGGATGATTTCTACTTCCTCGCATGTCCCCTTATCAATGATGGGATCCAATGCATGAGAAAGGCTATACGACAAAATGACAACAGCTACCGATGCTCGAAATGTGACGGCTCGTTCAATGAGTGTGACTATCGCTACATTCTTCGACTCCAACTGCAAGACCACACTGGCACCCTCAACAATGTTGTTGCTTTCGACGAAGCCGCAACTGCCCTTCTTGGCATCTCCGCAAAGGACCTCTGCCTCCTCTCAGTTGATCTTGAAAGTGTTATCGACATATACAACAAAATCAAAGGACACCATTTCCTCTTCACACTATCTTTAAAGAGGGATAGATTCAACGGTGTTGAACGACTACGCCCAACTCTTATGCACGCAGAAGAACTTGCATACGTTGAGGCATCAACTACCCTTCTAAGGGCCCTGCAATCAAGTCCTCCCCCCCCCAACCCATTCTAATACAAACTCTAACCGTTTCTTCCTTGCTCTGACTCATCTCTCCCCCACCTCTCATTCAATACATACTTTCCCCATAATAGCTTCCTCCTAACATGTCCACCATCCGCTACACATTTTCATTTCCTTCCCATTGTTCCCCTTTGAACTTCTTAAACCTTGATTGCCATTCCTCATCGATTTTCTAGACATGTTTTGTAATCGTAAGTATATACTCCCATTTCCCTCCTACTCTCTACTACTTCTCCTAAACGCCTGATCACCCACTCCTTTCTTCATGACGTTTTGTATATATGTCATTCCATTATGCTTTAATGCATCTTTGTAATATATGAACATTTGGTCACATAGTTTTGCCTTTCCTCCTTCATTGTTTGATCTTCTTTGCAACACACATAGTTTCTAAATGTACAGATGAATATGCTATGCTTACTATAAAAAATAATACATAAATTGCTTCTTCTCTTTTTGTAAAATATAAAATATGTCTTCACTTTACTCTAGCCAATAGATGTAACATGTGGTTGATTTCAAAATAAATGCTTTCTCAATTTGAAATATGCAACACACATTTCCAACCAACCCATACTAAATACATTTTCGGTTTAATAATCACTCGCAATATACTCCATGCATTTAACAGACGTTTCCTTACTTGCAACAGCTATGCCAACCCCACTAGAAATCAATGTGGAAAGGGAACAACGACGCCACTACTACGCACTTAATAAAGACATCATCAATGCACGTCGTCGCCTCCTTCGCTCTCAGGCCAACAATACTCCTACTGCTTCACAAAATTCTGCCCTCCCCATACATCCCACCCAAACTTCCCAAATTCCCCTTCCACCTCCCCAACAATTTCTCCCCATCCTTCTGCAACATGCACATTTTCGGTTTCGTCAAAGGATCGATGCACTTTGTCCCATCCAAGTTTGCTCAATTTGTCATGAGGCTTACCCATCCATGAAAACAAAAACAAGTCATGGAATAATTTTTTGTACCCGTTGTGTTGCCGAACGATCAACGCATCGTTTCTCCTCTACAAATAACATGGACCCAGGTATCCAACCTCATGTCCTATCCTGCCTAACTCAAGTTGAAGAGATGCTCATTGCTCGTGTCAATCCCGTTCTTCAGGTTACCCATGCACGTGGTGGCCAATTGAAATATTCTGGTCATACTATTAGTTTTCCACAAGATATCACAAATATTGTCACCTCTCTTCCTCGCATGTTGTCAGAACTAGACATCCTTGTGGTAAAAAAAACTAGCCATGATGAAAAAAACTATGAATTTTTTGTTAGTCGAACACATGTCCATGCAGCTTTGCAATTCAAACTACAAAACGACCCATACTACAAAGATGTCCATATTAACCAACTTGCCCTCAATGCTTTGCCTATTCCACCTACCAACATTTCCAACATGCTACACCATATCAACACATCTTCCATTGCACTCCATGAAGCCATTCCAGAAATTCCTAATTTTGAACTCCCCCACTCATGCCCGTCTGACCTCCACCCATCCTCCTTTGTTTCAACTCTACCAAACTGTCATTCTGAACTTGATGAAATACGTGCCTACATAGATTCCTCCAATTCAACAACAACCCATTCACTTCAATGGCCGACCATTGGCCTTTCCCCAATCAATAAATACAACACAGAGGGTCTATTCTCCATGGCCTTCCCCACCCTCTTCCCCAAAGGATCTCCCATGATTAACCAACCAAGAATTGCAAAAGTGGACATGCAAGAATACGCTATGCATCTAATGCGCTACAATGACAATCGTTTTGCACAATATCCTCGCTTCCGATATTACTTGTACAACCTTATCATGCGCCATCGCAGCCAAGCAACTGCCTCTGTCTTCATTAAAAGGGACCTTTCAAACACCCTACCAGCAACAGTCGCCGACCTACGCCACCTACTCCAACAAACGCCCCCTTCTACCATTCCAGACCAAATTATGCGTTTCGGGTCATCCTTGCGTGGAACCCGTTCTTTCTGGACTAGGGCTAGAGGAGAACTAACAGACATGATCACTCAAATTGGTACCCCTACCATATTCTTCACACTAACTGCAGCTGATACAAAATGGTCTGACTTGCATAATTTGATGCCTTCCAACCCTCCATCCAATTCAAATGAGCACACTCGATGGAGAATCCAAAACATTGTTAGAAACCCGCATCGTGCATCTCAATATATCCATTGCAGATTCACAATATTCCTGGAAGAGGTGCTACTTAAAGGATTCCTTGTAAAGGATTACTGGTGCAGGTATGCATACTATTCCTTCCTTCTCTTATCTTTCTTTCATTTCACTTCCACACATCCAATATTACTATCTATCCTTTTGCTTTATAAGGTATGAATGGCAACATCGCGGCTCCGCACATATCCATGGGTTCCTATGGCTTCCAAATGCACCTGCAATGGACAATCTGGATTGGACCAATGCCACAGATGTCCGCGTGGCTACTGAAT
This sequence comes from Pinus albicaulis, assembly GCA_034641835.2. Taxonomy (NCBI): domain Eukaryota; kingdom Viridiplantae; phylum Streptophyta; class Pinopsida; order Pinales; family Pinaceae; genus Pinus; species Pinus albicaulis. Next base: position 198,311 of record JAXQQM020086121.1, read on the forward strand.
ATTTTGATAAGTACTGCACTGCTTGGAATCCTCGTCCAGTTCACAATAGAGCTCCTGGAATAAATCGTTCATCTCTACAAGATCCATGCCTCCTTAGCACGCAAGAAATATTTGCAGGCAATCAATTGGAAGACTATGAAAAAGTCCTCAATTCTGTTCAAAGGCACACATATTGCCACTCTTCTACATGTTTACGCAAAAGAAATAACACATCAACTTGCCGCTACGGAGCCCCATGGGAGGTTCGCAACACGTCATCTCTTCACATTGATGGTTCTAGCAAAAAGGTATACTGCCCTGCTAGAAATGATGACAAACTCAATGTGCACAATGCTCAACTACTTGCAATATGGAGGGCCAACATTGATTTTCAACCAGTTCTATCACGCCATGCTGTGTTGAACTACATTTCGAAGTATGCAGCAAAAGCAGAGGCAAAGTCTGAAAGCTACTACCAAATGCTCTCACGCCTCTCACAGTCCTCCCCCCCAGATGCTCCTACTATCACTATCGTCCGCAAAGTCCTCACCGAAATTGTTGCTGATCGAGACATCGGTGCACAAGAAACCTGCCACATGCTACAAAAACTCCCACTAACAAAGTGTAGTCGTTCTTTTGTCTCCCTAAATGTAAAAAAAAAAATCTTCAAACGTGTATTGCATGATTTAGATGGTCATCCTCCATCAACACCTTTCATTGCCTCCTATATGCAAAGACCAGCTGCACTTGAAAGTTTGTCTCTTATTGAAGTTGCACGCTCCTGGTCCTTCTCCACCCGCCGAAAAACATCACCATGGAAACAAATATTCCCTCCCATGGTTGTCCGCGTTCTTCCTCGTTACACCTCCATTCCATTGAAAGAATCACCATCCTATGTAGACTTCTGCTGGAGCAAACTCCTTTTATACTTCCCTTTTCGTAGCCTCCCTAATGATATTGGCATATCCGATGCAAAAATTGTTGCACACTGCGAAGAAATTAGACACACATATCAACCTTGGCATGTTTATCGCAAACCATCCACCCCGGACCTTTCCGACTCTATCTGTTCATCCCCAAACAACCCTCCCCATGACCCCACACTTGACATGCATGAATGGCAATTTCTCTCTCAACTCCACCCAGGTAACAACCTCCTCCTTGATGAGCTTGAAATGCTTGGCCATCGTGAGTTTGACACAAACCATAATTGGGGCCACTCTACTATCCCTCCACACTTACAAGAAACCGCGATCCACTTCATCAACTCCACCCGCTCCTCCACAAGTTCCCACCAACTCCTAACTCCATTTGCATATTTCCTTTCCTCCTTGTCCCCAAGCCAAACCATTGCATTCAATATTATCTTCTCGCACTTCCGCAACAACATTGCCAAAAAAACACTACACATGATAATCCAAGGCACTGCTGGTACCGGCAAGTCGTTCCTAATTGAGTTCTTAAAAAATGCATTCCTTGAAAGCTCCACCACGCAAAAATGCCCCCTGCTACTACTTGCTCCTACCGGTGTTGCAGCATTCCACATTAATGCTTTGACGATCCACTCTGCTCTTCGCATCCCTATATCCTGTATGGAACCTTTAGAGGGTCAATCCCTCCTAAACCTTCAAGAAAAACTCCAGCATATTCATTACATTCTAATTGACGAAATGAGCTTCATTGGTCCTAAATTTCTTTCTCAAATTGATGATCGCTTGCGCGAGGCATTCCCATCAAATAGAAACAGCCCATTTGGTGGACGTTTATAATCCTTGTGGGTGACCTAGGACAACTACCACCTGTAAAAGACACGCCAATGTATGTAGGCAATTCTCATGGCACTGCACTTTGGAAAAGCTTCACTACTGTGGTTACGCTTGCAACAGTCTTTCGGCAACAAGGAACAAGTCCTACACAAATTTCCTTTCGCGAACTCCTCTCCAACCTTCGCAATGCAACACCCACTGTTGCTGATTGGAACCTTCTTATGACACGTTCAAAAACAAGTCTTCCTGAAGGCGAAGTCCAATCTTTCTCCACTGCAATGCATCTTTATTCAACAAATGACGCTGTTGAGTTGCACAATAAATCAATGTTAAAATTATTAAATCAGCCAGTTGCACATTGTTATGCTGCCGAAAAGAGGCAACTAGAAACTAGTCAACCAAGAAATGATCAATTATCAAAGAAAATACTCCTCTGCATTGACCAACGTGTTATTCTCCGAAGCAATCTATGGGTTGGCGCTGGTCTTATCAACGGTTCGCTCGGACTTGTTCGTGCAATCGTATATACACCGGGTTGTACACCACCAGAACTACCATCCTTTGTTGTAGTTTCCTTCCCTCACTACACTGGTCCACCATGGGATCCTTCAAATCCTACATTTGTGCCAATCCCCCCCATCACAAGGGGTTCGCGCACACAAATCCCTCTCGGAATGGCATGGGGCTTAACAATCCATAAATCGCAAGGCATGACACTAGATAAAGCAACAATCAACATCGGCAACATTGATCGGCAAGGGCTCACTTTCACAGCTATTTCAAGAGTTCGCTCGCTGAATGATCTCTGCATCTCCCCTGCTTTCTCCTACTCACGCTATTCACGTATGCAGGACAACCCTTACGTCATGCGCAGGAAACAAGAAGAGGCACACCTTGCATCCAAATCTATTATTCACACTCCTTGAAAAACTCCTATTATTGGTACCTTCTATTCACTTGCATTCCACTTTTACTTCTTTCTTCTTGTTCCTCATAATAAGACCTTGCAAATTTCCTGCTTCATTTACATCTTCACTTTCCAATATCATTTCAACTCATATTTGTTCCTACTATTTGTTTCTTATTATGCTTTTCATTATTACTGTCAAATTTTGACATGTTCACTTATATGCTTTTCCTTCCCTTGCAGCAACTATGGATCGCAGGTACCTTTCTTAGCTCAACAAATTCTATGAAGAAATCACTCAACAAGAGAATGCACTCCTCATTCTACAGCAACGCTTCTTAGTTCCACCTACTCTACCACTATTCCGTTTGCGCCCAACATTGCAACTACTCCATAAGATCAAAATATTCATTCATCGCCTCATTCATGTGCATGAAAGAGATGCACAAAGGCAACTTCGAGCATACTATCTTAGTCGCGTCCCGGGTTTGGACGTCAATTGGTGCTGTCGCTGTCGGGCAACCCCCTGTATTTACGACTAGATTGCAACCATACACGTTTCATGCATTACCATTCTACTATGTTAACACTTGTTCCTCCTTTCTGTTCCAAAGCAATTTTCTTCTATATTTAACAATATCACTCTTACTATTTTTGCTTGTACCATGATGTAAAACTACCTACCACTTCGAGTGCTAATAACATGTAAAACCTTTTTACCATTACATTACTTCAAGTCAAGTCAATGATGCCTTCGCAAAAATCTATACGATCCACAAAAATACCCCCTCAATGTGCTATGCTATCACTTGCTCCTCCTTTATCTTCCAAATCAATTCTTTTATACATTTAACAATACCACTCTCACTCACTTTGCTTCTACCACTATGTTAAACTGCCTACTACAAAGACTTTCAAATACATCTACAACCTCTTTACGACATCCATGCATAACGGTGTTTCATTGAATATGTCAAAGTGTCTATGGTATCATCGATTGATATCCACGGTAATAAAATTAACGTATGTAGTGATCTCATATTAATGATCTAATGACATGATAAGACTTAAGGTTTAAACTCTAAGGTTTGGTCAATGCTTATTAAACTAAAGTTCGTCGTTACCCTTTCGGGAGGGCGTATACTTGTTATTGCTTGGGGTTATGGTCTAACAAGTTGAAACATCAAATTATAATGAGACAAAATTGCATTTTCATACAATTTACAAGCAAAGTCTTTCTATTAATATTTGAGCACTTTGTAAAAGAGGGAGATACCCTCGGTGAATTATTCAAAGGATATTCAAAGGATATTCACAAACAAACCTATTCTTCATTTTCATTTATTCTGCTTCTAATTTAAATTACATTCGTGCAAATATCACTAACTTACTTCTACTATTATTAACACATAATGATTTAACATAATAACCACAAAATCATTACATGTAACTCATCGAGATGAAATTACCTACCTCCTCTCCACCTCCAACTTCAACAAACAACATCTTTTATTTTCGTAGTTTAAAATCTAAATATTCATGTAATCAATCAATGCCATATTTTTCCCCTCAATACATTCACATTCTTCATGTTCCCTAACATGTACCACAAAATTATTCAGGTCTCCTCCTTCCGGCGTTCCCTTGCACCCCCGGTGCAATTGCTAGTATTAGTATTGTGTAGGCTTAGTGAGGTATCCTCACTCGCAATGGAAAAAATATGATATTAGTACCTCTGCACGAAAAATATATGATATTAGTATCTGTGCACATTTTCAACCATGAACTTTGACAACGAATATTAAAATGGTGAACATTGAATTTTATTTATATTCGTTAATTACAAATTTACAATCCTTTATATTTTTATATATTTAATATTTAAGGAGTGTGTAGCAAGATCAGTTCCTCCGCCACCCAAAAGCATTCCTCAATTGTGGATTTAATTATATTCAGCTCATTCCTGCTCAATGGTGGATTTAATATTCCGCTGAAACAAGTTAGGATGGTTTAATGGCAACGTCGAATTGGAATTTTCTTGCAGAATGCATGCCACATTTGTCTCCATAAAACCCAATATCAATTTACATTTATGTAACATATTATTATTTATATTTAAATATATATTATCATAATTCTATTGATAAAGGTGATTAATATACTTTGATTTATTAGTTAATTATTTTTATTATTTTCGCTTGTGTTAGTTGGCAACCATGACTATATAGACCAAGGTTGACCATGTTTTCAACACCATTTTGTCCACAATTGACCATGACCATATCAAAATAACTAATAATGAAATGTATACCATTTGGTTGAATATGGATGAGTATGGTTATGTTCAGCCATAGTTGACTTTTGTTAGCTATGATTATGTGTGATTATGTTTGAATTTGATAAATTTTGCAGAGCTACAGTTTTCAAAGGTTGAATGTAGTGGACTATGTTTGATTGTAATTGACTATTAATTATTGGCAATGGTTGAAGTATGTTGACCTCGCTTAACTTTGGTAGACCATGGGTGAACATAATCGCTACAGATAACCATGTTGATTGTGGTTAACCATGGTTGACTACGGTTGACCATATATGAACATGGTAGACTACATTTGAGAATGATGAGCTTTGGGTGACCTTTGTTGACTATGATTGAGCATGTTTAAACATGACCATGACCATGGTCAACCATGCACGTGACCATGGTTGACCAAGGTTGACCAAGACCATGGTCAACATGTCTATAAACATTAGGGGAATGTAGGTCTAAAAAGAGCCTCCTAAGGAAATAATAAAATAATAGTTATGATTTTTTTTTTAATGAAACTATTTTTTTGTTGTATTTTGGGCATATCTTCTTATAGGTTCGATCAAATGTCAAGTGTAAACATCGGTTGGGTACGAAATTAAATTCCTCATCCAATGAGTACCCACTCGGCATACTTCTGAGTAGACCCACATTGAAAAAAATGAAAATACGTAAAAAAATTGTGTTCATGTATTTTCAACACGCTTTCTTCATGTATTTTCATTTTTTTTTTAGATTAGGTCTACTCAAAAGTATGCCAAATGGGTACTCATTGGATGTGAAATTTAATCCTGCATCCAACGGGTGTCTAAAATTAAAATTTGAGTAAACCTATAAGTAGATAAGTCGAAAATACAATTAAAAAAATTAGTTTTATTTTCCCTCCAAAATATTTTCCCCTAAGGATGACATTATCATCTTGAATCCTACTAGTTCTTTTAAAGTTAATTTTGTTAATACATTTTTTGTTTTGAGGCCCATTTTTTACCATAAAATTCCCCTAATGCAAGACCATGGTTGATTATGGTTAACCATGACCATGGTTGATTGTCACTGTGAGCATGATAGATTGTGACCATGGTTGTCCATGATTATATGTGGTTGACTATGGTAGAATATCGATGGGCATGGTTGAACATGAACATGGTTGATTATGGTTGACGATGTATGCTTACATATGACCATAGTTGAATTTTGTTATCCATCGCTGATTATGTTTGAGTTTACTAGATTTTGAAAAATCACATTCAGCAAAGGTTAAATTTTCTTCACCATGTTTGACTGTGGTTGAATATTAATTATTAGCCATGGATGATGTTTGTTGAACTCATTTTACTTTGATAAACTATGGTGGAAAGCATGAATTAACTTGATTGTAATTTTTTTGAAGTAATTAGCCATGGTTGATGTTTGTTGAACTCATTTGACTTTGATAAACTATGGTGGAAAGCATGACTTAACTTGATTGTAAATTTTTGGAATAAACTAGAATCTGATAGACATGAGTGAAGTCATTGTTTGACCTTGCTCTTGTTTGTTAGATTTTATAATATTCTTCAAATTTGCAATCAAGATAAGGATGGGTATGGTAGACCATGGTTGAACATGTTGACTATATGTAACCATATTGATTGTATTTAACCATGGTTGAATATGGTTTACCATGTTTTAACATGACAACCTCTTATTGACCATGAAATTCTATAGTTGAACATGGTAGACCACATTTGACCATGACGAACTTTCATTGACCTTTATTGACTATATAGCTTACTTTGGTCGACTATGGTTGAGCATGTTTGAACATGACCATCGTTGAGTATGGTTGATAATAGTTGACCAAGACCATGACCATAGTTGAATATGGTTGACCATGGTTTCTTACGGTAGAAAAGGATTTACCATGGTTGTTAATAGTTGACTATGTTTGACCAAGGTTTACCATGATTATGGTTAACTGTGACCTTGTTTAATTATGGTAGACCATGACCATGACTGATTGTATTTGACTATGGATGACTATGGTTCTCTTGTCCTATAGTATACATGATGCATTGACACGGTGAAGGCTTCCTCTAATTTTTTAGCCATTCCTTTCCACTGCTGCTTTTATTGATTCTCTGTAAGGCAACTTAGATGTTAGTTTCACATAGGGAGAGTGAGCTAAGGTGTATGGATCATATTTATTTCCACATTCTACCAAACATATAGGTCAGTCAAAAAATTTTCTTTAATGAACGATAAGGTTAGCGGAAGGGTTTTGTCTGTGTTAGGCATGGGTACTCTACTTAGTTTTTTATGGCCAATGAACATATGCATATGAATTTTCTTTCTATTTGAACTTAATTCAATTGCAGATTTTAAGAATATTATGAAATTTAATGAATAAAAACAAAATTAAACATAAAATCTATGATCAACATAAGATTAGTTCAATATTCTAGCCAGTGGTATCCATCGTCCACTGTCATAATAGGAGTTGATCATAACTGAGATTATTCGATGCCCCACGTGAGGGATAAATTGCGCGAGTCTCAACGTCTAATCCATTGAAAGAGATCAGGATTTCAACATCGTTTTTGAATCATGGTTGCCGATAATGTTCATACTTTAAAATTTGATGGATGTAACATTTAAATCAATGTGGGTGATAAGGTTCATATCACAGTAAAATTTTAAGTGGATTCATCTTTATTTTTCTCAACTCTTTTGATAAATTTAAAATGCGCCAAAGCCATTGGACCTATATAACAATGTAAACTTTGAAATGGGAACGAAAACGAGTACCCGCCTTTTTTAGGTAGCAAAAAATAGTCCGATTTTGAAAAGTGGTGATTCACAATACTTTTGATTTTTTTTAGCATGTTTTTTACACATTAAATTTTCTTATGTACCAAGTATAGACATTATTTTTAAAATGTTAGTGTTTTTATGTTGATTTTGAAAAGTGTTGATGCCAACATCATCCTCTTTTTTTAGAAGACTTATTTTTTACTTAAATTTTTCTAATCTATTAAATGCTAATAATTATTTTCACTTACATATTTTTCTTAAGTGTTTTTCAAGTATTTGTCTTTTCATTTTTCTTTTAATTTTTTTTTTGTAGTGAGATATTTGATTTTTTGCATTGTCAAAAAAACAGAAAAGGTCAAAATTTTAAAGTGTCAATCTTCTATCTAATTATATATTTTTAAATAATATTTCATTGCACATGAAATAATTTTCACTAAAAAAGAAAGAATTTTTAACAATTTACATAAAAAAAACACATTTTGAATATAGAAATAGCTGAAAATGTACACATTTTGCGTCTTTTTTGCTAAAACTGGCATGTCAAATAAACCATTTTTATAGGAAAAAAGTAACCAAAAAGTATAAAAATTTGCAATTTTTGTTAATTTTATGTGAAAAGTTAATAATAATTACAGTTTTTTTTCAAAACTTAAATGATTCACATAAAAATGAAGTGAAAATCACATTATAAAAATATTAAACATATAATAACAACAAATGAATATTTATTTCTTCTCATAAAATGTCAGAGTAAAAAAATTACATGTATAACTTATGAATAGTTACAAAAAATGAGCTTCATTTGGAAGCTTAGATTTATCTTTAATCAATAATATCATGTGACGCAAACTCTTCATCCTCAAGAGTATCATTATTGTCCTCTTCGACAATATTTTCATCATTGGTTTCAGTTTCAACATTTTCCTCTTTTGATGGATTTTTGATGTCTGCGAACATCCCAAAGCATGCCATTCCAATCATTCCATCTAATGGTGGTTGAGGTTCTTTTTCTTTTTTTGCCACATGAGATTCATTAAAATCCCCTTTTCTCAAACCAACTAGTTGCATTTCATCTCGAAGAAATTGAAGAGAATTGATTCTTTGATGAATAAATTTGCATTGTACTGGGTGTTTTTCAATGGAAATGCAATTTATTCCTTTTTGCAAGCAACATGGTAGTGTTGTACCTAATCATCAAGTACAAAAGAAAAAAATTAGTAAATTAGTATAAAAACAAAAAATTTAAAAAAGATAACAGTGAAATTCATTCTTATATAATAAAAATTACCAGAGCTTGAAAATAATCCAAAACCTAATCTCCTTCATTTGAACATAAATCTAAAAGATAGTTAATCAATGACTGTGGTTTTTGATATATGTTAATTATCTCTCCTTTTGCTTCTTTATCTTCATATGTTAGTTTTCTTACAACGACATCATGGACCAGTACTTAGCTATGATTCTTTCCATCTACTTGATTGAAAAGAATAGTCTTGTAGCTATCATCCTTTGTCCAACTTTCAACATGAATGAACTCACAGTCACTTATAATTGGTTGATTTACACCACAAATAAGATTTGACTTTTTCCTGTAACATGAAATAGTAAAAATTCAATTAAATTGTACATAAATAATTTTTTTAACATCAGTCAAATATACAATTTCAACGTCTTACCATGTAAGCTGATCCCTTGAATTTTCTTTTACCTTGAAGTTTGATAATAACAACCCCAATTGTGTGTCTGAATGAAATGTCACATATCTCCAAAATGGTGATGTTGTGACTTCTACAAATCCCGCAACTACTTTACTAAATGATTGATAAGTATAAGGGTCACTATCATATTCAATATTTGGGATATTGAAACCATGAGGAATATCTGCAATAACTAGGGAATAATCTCTTTTAGGTATGAGTTTTGCAATTTCTTCACAATCACCTGATATTATTTGATATTGGATAGTGTGGAGCCCATTCCAAATGAAATTATTAAGACTGGGATCAAGTTCAACATCACTAAGTCTTTGTTTTCTTATCCTTTCCAATTTTATTTTTTCAATAGAGCTTATGAAACTATCTAGTGCTCCATTTGCATCCTTCTTCATCTTTAATAAAATAAACAAAAGCAATGTATAAGTTATAAATTAAAAATATTATACATATGAATAGAAATGATTGTATGAATTAAAATACCTTTTTAAATGCAAGATAAAAATATTTTAGCATTGATGTAGAACTTGAATCTAGGTAGTTGCGTACAACATCATCCCAACTATCTTCATTCAACAATTTAACCATTTGTTCCTGTATTCTCATATCAATATTGTGACTGAATAAATGAAGTAAACAATGTTAATATAGTGTTATGTATAAAAAATAATACCAACAACAATATATTATATTTAACATAAAGTTATAATTAAAAAAAAAGTAAAAATAACAAACTTACTTTGGAAATTCCTCAGACATTTCATCCATTGATAATTCTCTTGACTTTACATGAGACAATATTGTTTTGACAAGATTTTCATCCTTCACTCCTTGCATTTATCTCCAAGGTGTGATAGTCATATCTTCTGTAAGGAGCTTCATTTCAGGACCTGATTTACTGTTGGTACATATCAATGGTTTAGACTTTTTGACCTTCTGACTTTTGATGTCAACGTTCTCCCACAAATCAAAAATATGATCAATCAATTCCCATACATCTCTAGTTCTAAATGCCAACTAGAAAATGTTATACATACCTCTGAATATTTCATAATTTACTTTGCCACCTTTTGAACTTATTTTTTCTTCGATTTGATAATCGATTTCCATATAACATTCCTTTCGGAATGCATGATCAACCTTTGTCTTATCACCACCATGCTTTTCTTCAAATTCACTATGAATAAATCTGACCCTTTGGATGAAAGTCGTAGACATCCTATAGTCATTATCTGAATTATGATCCCATGCCAATAAATTTTCTTTTGTATTTGTTAAACCAACATAAATGATACATTTCATTGTTTCAAAACACGTTTTATTGGGATATTCCTCCATTAATTTCTTTTGAGCTTCTACATAATGGTTTCCCCCAAGTACATAATATTTGTATTCAAAACATTTTGACTTGTCAAATGATTCTTTGTTAGGAACCTAACTTGGATCAACAAGAAGAACATAATCAACCACATGTGCAAAAGGGTTGTACCTCATCAACGTTTTCAAATTGTGAACATGCAAGTGTTGTGGCTTTCTAATTTGATATTTGAATTTTCCTTCATCTGGTTTGTAGACTTGAATGGAATTAAGTTGAAATGACCAACCGCCCTCAATTAAATTTGTCTTCGCCAAATGATGTCGAATGGAATTTGTTTTGTTTTCATAACTCCATCCTCTAAATCAGCTCCTAGCATAATGATTTCCTTGCTTGATTTGGAGTTTTCACTAGGCCCTTCACTGTTGTCCATGATTTTTTCAGAATGACTAAATTTTTGTTTCTTCCTCCTATTGTTTATGATATTTTCTTGAACCAAAAAAATCTCCTCATCATCAACTGTAAGGGAAACATTCTTGGGCATTCTTTTTTATTTTTTATGGCTCTTCTCCTTTCTAACATCAGTTCTAATATGATCCTTAGATATGGCAACACATTCTTCATCTCCAGCTTCAACTTCAACTTCAACTTCCTCATTTTGAAAAGTAACATGTCTACCTTTACTAGATTGATCCCTTTGATACAATCTTGTAGCCTCAAGAAGTATTTCTTTTTGCTTCTTTCCCATATCTTATGATTCATGTTCATGGAAAATGGAGACTAAATTCATAATATCTCACTCTATATAATATATTCCCCCCAACATAATTGAAATTCCCTCAACAAAATCCTGTAAAACAAAATATAATATGTCAATATTAACTAAGTTATGAAAAATACAATGATACAATTTGAATAATAAGTGTAAATAAGTGTAAATAAAAATACTCACAATCTTCTCTGCAATATTTTGTACTATTTGTTTGCATATCTTTGAAGAATCTTCCCCTATGTTATACATCAACAATGTAAAATGATATCTATGTTTATCATGTGACTTGGGCGGTTTTGATAGTATATAAACACTTTTAGTATTTGGAAGAATATATAGGTCTGATAATTTTTCCACTAGATCATAACTTTTAGCATCAAAATTCTTACTGGAATATAGATATAATTTCAAATATTCATCTTCTATATCTTTTAGAAAGCATGCATATTTTGAACAGTTCACTTATCTTGATTTCTTCCAGTATGAAACCAAATTCTTTTCTTTTGTGGATGCATCTCCCATATTTTCAGTAATTAACTAAGGTGCAGTTCGTCCAACAATGTTTTTTGAAGGCCCACCTGTAGCTTTAGATGATGCAAATGTTGACTTGGGTCCAGAAAGATTGACAGAAACCTTCCTTGATGCCATTTTCCTCCACACACACACACACACACACACACACAAATTACTAAATCACAAAAAACAAATATCTTACGTAAAGAAAATAAAAAAACTTTTTTTTTTTTAAATATATTTTTGTACATTTTTTCCCTGACAGAAACTCTAAAACAATTTTTTTTTTTTGCATGTCATCTACCCAACCCCCCTAATATATATATATATATATATATATATATATATATATATATATATATATATATATATATATATATATATATATAATTTAAAACAAGTTGTTTTAAAAAAATTGTTGTTTTTTTTGTATATTTTCTCCCCAACCTCATATATATGTGTGTGTGTGTGTGTGCCCAAAGGCCGATTCTCAGAATCAGTACTTTGGGCATTAAAAAAAAAAAAAAACAAATTTACATGCTCAGAATCAGCTCCTTGGCCATATAAAAAAAAATTATTTATTTATTTATTTATTTTTTTCCCAAAGCTTTTTTTATATGCCCAAAGGGCCGATTCTAAGAATCGGACCCTTGGCCATATAAATTTTTTTTTTTTATATGTGTAAGGGGCCAACTATCCCCTGCCTTAGGCACCCTCAAGCTCGGGCAAACATCGCCTTGTGAGCGCATCCTCCTACAGCACGACGCCCACGGTGTTGTGATGCGGGCGGACTCCTCCCCATGGGCGCATCCGCACACAATACAACACCATGGGTGTCATGTTGCGGGTGGACGTACCCATAGGGCACGTCCTCCCGAGCCCAAGGGCCACCCTTGGGCACCCTCGGGCTCGGGCGGACTGCGCCGCAGGAGTTGTGAGTAAAGGGAGCCCTCTCTCTCTCACAAACCCTTCAAAACTCGAAGAGGTTGCTTGGAAAAGTAGACAACACAAAATATATTGTATTAATATGAAAAGATACAGACAAGTACAATCTGATATATTGCTTGTCAGTAGAAATCCCAACCCAACAACCCTTTACAATATGAAATACATCTGATTTTATACAGTCTCTAAAGCCCATATTTGGCTCGAATAAGGAAAATTACTAATCTAAGCTATCAACCAACAATACAGGTCCAGATCCTCAAAATTAGCTTATGTTGAGTCTAATCCATGACTGAAAGCATGGATTAGACGATTCCTATTACATAGCTGAAGTTTCCTCCTCATGTGGTCACGAGAAGAAATTTGTAGGTTTGGGTTGTTTCAAAATGAGGTTCAAAGAAACCAATAGGATATCCTTCATGTGCAATGAACTCCCCACAAAACCCATGTTCTTTATGGATCTAGAAATAAGTAGAACATTGTCAACCGCTGATTTCGCTGCAGGAAATCAGCGTCTGCAGGAAATTGAGGCTTCTATAGGAAATCTAGAGCTTCTGCAGGAAATCTGGATCTTCGGCAGGAAATCCTGAGCTTCTGCAGGAAATGTGGCTGCACGGGGTATCTTCAAGATTTTATGGAGGTGCTTCGAATCAAAGAAAATCTGCACATGAGTTCTAGATCAATTGGAGTGGTAATTCAATAAAGATACAACTAGATCAAATAATACTTCAATTTTAAGGCAAAACGACACTTATTATGTTAATTTGACATACCTTAAGCTTATAGTACCCTTTTAGCCAAAACTAAATAATAGAGCTGAACTAAGCATAATTAATGGCGGAAGGAGTTCAAAAATAGGGGAGGTAAGGCTTGGGAAGGGTGTGAAAAATAGGCAAAATTGAGACTTAACATCTCCCCCACACCAAAACTCTTGCATGTCCCTAGGAAAGAAAAAAATTAGCAGCCTCTGAAACATAGAGTCAATTGTTCTCCTGCGCCGCAGCTATTGCGGCCAGATGATCTAACTTGGCCCGAGACTCCACCTGAATCTGACCCCTGTACATTTCGTTCTTCTTCTTCAGATGGTCTATCTGAGGCTGCTTCTTTTCCATAATGTGGGTCACTTTCTCATACCACTCCTCATGTTCTTTCTGCATTCTAAGGTTGTTCTCCTTAAGGGCTGTGTTTTCCTTTCTTAAGGCATGCTCCAAAATAGTGAGCTCTTTAATGGTCTCTTCTAGCACCTTTCAAGACCGTTTCCTCTGGGGAGTAACTCCCCCCTCATGATGTCCTTGGGAATATTGGGGCACATTAAGGCCCCCCCTACCTTGCTGCTCTTCCATGGTTTCATTTCTACTTTTCTGTAGCAAAGGACTTTGGAAGGACATAGTGTCCTTGTTAATGAATGTGGTCGGTTCCACCTTCTCCTTTCCCTTGGTCATACCATGGGACTTTACTTTCTTTTTATGAGACTTTTTGGGTGGTGTTCCCCCTTTTATCGTGTCCTTAATAGCCAGCTTAGTAGCCTAGCTCCTCGTAAATCTTTTTAGCGGGGGTATAAGGTCCCTTTTTCTGGGAACCTTTTACAGTGGTTTCCCCAGTCACCATTACTTCTTCATCCCCGCCATCCTCTTTTACTTCTGGTCCACAAGTCCAAAACTTATTCTTAGGCTTCTCTACTGGTTGTTCCTCCTTGAGTGCTAAGGAGTCAGAGTCTTCGTCTTCTACAAAATGGTTCTTGTCCATAAATTCCACCCATGTATTTTTCTTTTTTTGTAGGACCTCCATCAAGATGATTTTCACTAGCCCATGGTGATAGAGGTTTTCCTTTATATGGGCGACTCTTTCTTTCGCGGCCATGGAAATTTTGGCCAAAGACATCTTCAAATAGTATGGAAAATTTAGGGGTTGATCTCGAAACTATCTTAGAAGCTGAATGTGAAATATAAATGTGAGGCTAAAGCAACCTTTGCATGTTATATACTGCTACAGGATGAATAGTAGGTGACGATACTTACTTCTCAAAAATCTTGTCGAATCCCCTTGCCCCAGCCAGGGTTTGAATGATCCTTTCGAAGGAAAAATGTGCACTTTCCCTTGTTGAAGTGTCGGTTCTTAAACCATCGTTCCCCATCTTGTGGAATTCCACATGCCTGCGCCACCAGGTCCTCAGTTAACCTAAATTGAACATTTCCAACCTGCACTTTATCACAATTTAGGTTCAAGGCAAACAACTTCGTCACTTCAGATTTATGGCCACTGAACTTCTGAAAGAAGGGAAACCATCCTGCTTTTTCCATCCTCTCTTTCCTGCGACGGTCAGCTTCTAACAGCACGAGGCCCTGTAGCTCAAATAGAACAGGGGGTCATGCTTTGGACATGGTGAAGGAGGAAATGGAAAGAGAGGATGAGGAAGGAAGGGACAAAGTGAATGCGGCTCACAGGAATAAAAATAGGAGAAAATAATGCACATAGTTTACGGGAATACAGACCGAGACCTTGACAAAGAAAGGGATTAAATGGGAAAGATTGAAAATCATAGTGTTTTTTGAAAGGCAGGTCATGATCATGATTGACATCATGATCCGACCTGTAGGACGGACATCAGAAATACAACCACCATGATGTTAGAATCATGATGACAAGTCTTGGAATTTACACCACAATGGCTTACAATCACGTTTTTCCACAAGGGTTACCATAGCCTAAGTCATGAAAATTTAAAAAAAAAAATTAAAGCGTCATTATACCTTACCTCAAGCACCTTATCACCGGCTATACCTTACCGAGCTTACCTCCAACGGTCCAGTTCTTGATGATGTTTCTTGTCCTTGCAATGATAAATTACTAACATTACATCAGATACTTGATCACATAATTCATGACTTTGATCAATAATGAATGTCAATACTATATCAAATGATTTAAACTAATGTTCTGTCTATAATTTTTGTCTTTCAGGAAACCAAGGCATTGTTGCAGGAAATGGAATTGTGCTTGTCCAATGTTCTACAAGAGTTAAAATGTGACTGGAAAACCTTATATAGGAATTGAGATTGTGTCTGTCGAACCTTCTGCAAGAATTGAAACTATGTCTATCGAACCTTCTGCGGGAATTGAGACTGTGTCTATCGAACCTTCTGCAGGAATTGAAGTAACTGTTGAACCTTCTGCAGGAAACCAATCTCTCCACCATTTATATGTAGTCCATTTCACATGAATGAAGGTGTTTATTTTGAATGTGCAATGATCTCATTGGATTACCAGCCATTGAGGTCAACTATTAACCAATGTGACGCCCATCACCATTAATGATGCATCCTATCAGGTGTCAATTTATGAGCTGTTGTCGAACACCCTATAGGATCTAGTATTAAAGGAGCCATAATGTTTCTCCATTGTTGCTGGCGAGATAGTCTGTCATTAGGGCATACAAGCTTCAAGGCATCACAAGGCTCTAATCATGCACCCTAATAAATTGTTGATGTCGATGGGCCAAGATTGTTGGAAGGAGGGCCTTAATAAATCCCACATCATTCCAACACGAGCAATCCATATATTAATTGATTTTTTTTTATTAAGAGGATCCAAAAGGATCTATTGACTTGTGTTTTCAAAGAGCCTAGTGGCAGTCCATGCTTGCCATATTTCAATTTTAGAGAGTCTGAAATGCTAAAAAAGAAGACTCCAAAGGGGCTCCTTTTCTGTCATTATTCCATTGGGCTTGGAAAAAGGAATAAACCTATACCCAATAGACATTCCTCTCATGTTTTGTTGAGCACGAGACAAAACAAAGTAATATCATTGTATCAGCAAGAAATTCAAGGAGAGATAGTGGAAGGAATAATCCCTTCCCTTACCATCTCTGGCTCTTTCTTCTTCACAATTTCTTCCACAAATTCCTCCTTTGATTAGGATTTTTGATATAGCTTGAGTCTGTGCCCAGTCACCAAGAAGTTAGCATTCCCATCATCAATAGTTTTAATCCGAACAGATCCATTGTCAAAATCTTTCTTGATCTCATAGGGGCCTATCCAATGTGTATTGAATTTCCCTTTAAAGTTCTTAAAATTTGAATCATACAACAATGCCCAGTCTCCCTCTTTGAATTGCTTCTTTTTTATGTATCTGTCATGCCATTTAGCCCTTTGTTGATGGATCAAGTCAGTATGCTAAAAAGCATCTTGTCTGATCTCATTCAGCTCATTGAGTTGCAAGATTCTCTGTTTTTGTGCTTCATCAAGGTCTATACACAAATCTGTTGCCATCTTGAAAGTTCTGATCTGAAATTAAATGGGCAAAAAAAATTGTTTTCCATACACTAATTCATACAGAGAAAAGCCATTGGTACTCCTCCATGTGATTTTGTAAGCCCACAATGCCTCAAGAAGTCAGTCAAACCAATCCTTTTTGTGTAATTGCACTGTTTTGGTAAGGATTGTCTCCAGCACCTTATTGGTTGATTTCACCTCCCCATTGGCCTCCGGATGATAAGGGGTGGACTTCCGGTGAGTAATCTGATATTTTTTCACAATTACCTGCATAATATTAGACAAAAACTGAGCACCTCGACCAATAACTATTTCTCTAGGTACTCCAAATCTCACAAAAATATCAGAGAAAAGAAAATATACCACTTCTTTTTTCATTTCTCTAGGTAGTGCTCTTGCCTCCACCAACTTTGTAACATAATCAATACAAACCAAGATATAATTCCTACCTTTGGACATAGGATTGATGGGACCTACAAAATCAAGAAACGACCTCTCGAAGGGTTCTATGAGAACCTGTGGTTGCAAAGGCATCTCGTCTGATTGTACAGGTCACCCCATTCTCTGGCAGCTATCACACTTCTGAACATACTCCTTTTCATCTTTGACAGGACTGGGCCAATAATAACCTGAGCGAAGGATCTTATAAGTTGTCTGCTTGTCTGCAAATTTCCCTCCACAAGGTTCATCATAACAGGCTCTCAAGATGTCATAGATCTCATCTTCCCTAACACACCTGCGAATAATCAAATCAATTCCAAGGAAAAAAAGATCTCCCCTAATCCAAGAGTAATCAACACTTATTCTAATAATTCTCTTTTTCTGATTAGATGAAAAGTAAGGTGGAAGCTTTCCTGTAGCAAGATAATTAGCCATGTCTGCAAACCAAGACATTTTAAAAGAGATGGCAAACAAATTTTCATCTGGAAAGTTATAATTAATAGTAACATCCTCACATGCATGGTTAAGCCTAGATAAGAAATCAACTACCTGATTTTCCTTTCCCGGCCTATCCAATACCATGATGTCAAATTCTTGCAACAACAACAACCACCTACTAATTTTTCCATTAGTGACTGGTTTATTCATGAGATAACGAATAAGAGAATGGTCTGTGTGCACAAAAACTTCATAACCCATGATGTAGTGTCTAAACTTGTTAATAGCATAAATCACAACAAGTAATTCTTTTTTAGTTACTATATAATTCAATTTTGCGGGAGTTAAGTTTTTACTAACAAAATAAATAGCATGGATTACAGAATCCTCCTTTTGACCCAATGTTGCTCCTATGGCTAAATCAGAGGAATCAGTGGAAATATGAAAGGGAAATTCCAATCTCGGCCTCTCAAGAGAGGTGATGAAGAAATTTTTTCCTTGAGTTTATCAAATGCAGCTTGACACTCATCATTCCAATGAAATTCAGATTCTTTAGTCAATAATTTGAACAATTGAGAGGCTACCTTTATAAAATTTTCAACAAACCTTCTGTAGTATCCTACATGTCCAAGAAAAATTTGCACTCCCTTTTGATTGATTGGTGGGGGAAGCTTTACAATAACTTCATTTTTTGTCGAATCAACCTTAATTCGTGTAGCAAAAACATGATGACCTGAAACAATACCTTCAATCATAATGATAAAAATAAATAAAAATTCATTACTTAATGAAAGATTAGTTTCTCTACATCTCTCCAAAACTTTTTCAAGATTATGTAAAGCCTCATCAAAATTATCACCCATGACTATAAAATCATCCATTAAACTTCCACACAATCATGCAAAATATCAGAGAAAATACCAAGGACTGCCCATTGAAATGTGGTTGGTGTGTTGCGTAGACCAAATGTTAATAGTTTATATGCATAGGTACCACAGGGACATGTAAATGTTGTCTTCGCCTGATCCTTTGGAGCTATCCTAATCTGATTGTATCCGCTGAACCCAT
Source organism: Pinus albicaulis (assembly GCA_034641835.2). Taxonomy (NCBI): domain Eukaryota; kingdom Viridiplantae; phylum Streptophyta; class Pinopsida; order Pinales; family Pinaceae; genus Pinus; species Pinus albicaulis. The sequence continues at coordinate 217,539 of JAXQQM020086121.1, forward strand.
CTAGGAAAGAAAATTAATTTTTCCCTGCTAGAGTGTTCAGTACTTGGTTTATAAAAGATAAAGGGAAATGGTATTTTAATGTAGCTTTTTTTAGTTCCCTGTAATCTACACACACTCGCCATTTACCATTCTTCTTGGGGAAAATAACTAGTGGAGATACCCACTAGCTATCTGAGATAGGATAGATGAACCCTACATTTAACAATTTTTGCAATTCATCTTTTACAATTTCCCTTAAAGCGGGTTTCATCCTCCTTTGTGGTTGTCCCATGGGCCTAGCATTCTCTTCTATATAAATATGATGAATGCATGTGTCTGGGTAAATGCCCCTCATATATGTATATTCCCATGCAAATGTATCTAAAAAAAAATTCAATGTTTGAATTAGTTTTTTTCCTTATTCAAGAGTTAAGGCATAATTAATGTTTAAATATTTTTCAGGAAAAATTTCCACTACATTACTCCCCCATTCAGTCATTGAATATGCATGAAATGCAGATAAGAGGGTTGAATGTAATTTGGGAGTTGTACTATGTTCATAAAAATCCTGTAGGTCAGTAATGATATCTAAATTATGACTAGACTATTTTTCTAAAAGCTGCAAAAATCTGGATTAGAAATACAACAATTTATCAAATTTTCCTGAGAATTTTACTTAAGACTCATGGCTTGGGCTATTGTTAAAATTGGTTGGGTACACTCAGAATCATGGTCTTCTTCTTCAACCCAATGTGTATTCTCTAATCTCAAGAGGGGTTTAGCAGGGGGATACAAATTGATGTGCTTTTTTTCAGCCCCATGAGTGATGGTCATGTTTCCAGATCTACACCCTATGTAGGAATCAACCGTGGCTAACCACGACCTCCCCAAGATCAATGGATGCCATCCCAAGTTGGTTTTAGGTTGAATAACATAAAATTCTACAGGGTACTCCCAGGAATCCAATGAGATGACAATGTCTTCTAATACCCCCTCTAGCTTCACCGTAGACCTATCTGCTTATTCTAACATGGTAGGAGTGGGTAATAAGTTAAAGGATCCTATATGAGATAAATTCTCCATAGTGATAACATTAATGGCTGCACCCAAATCAATCAAAGATTTCTTTATGAGATACTCATTGATAAAGGTGGTAACCACGGGGATTCTCGGGTCGGCTTATTTTTCAGTAACAAATCCAGTGGACATTAAACTTGCAAGATTTCCACCTACTTGAATTGTGGAGGGTTATTTAATTTGTCTTCCTGGTTTTTGGGTACATAGTTCCTTCATTGTTTTGGCATATATTGGGATATCCTTAATTTCTTGCAGTAATGCAATCTTAATGCACATATTTCTTAGTTCAGACACAAGATCGAACTCGGGTTGTTTTGTTTTTATTTCCATTTCCAACCTCTCTGGAAAAGGAGGCTAGACCATATGGGATGAGGAAGATTCTTGTGGCCTTGAGGCAGATGGTTTTGTTGGTTCAGGTGTGGTTTCATCTTTAGGTATTTCCAGGGTATCTTCCTCTCCAATCTCTTCAATTCTTTCGAGCTGAGTTGCCACTTTTCCTGATCTAAGTTTAATTTCCTGCAGCAGGATAGGGAATTCCTGTAGTGGTACAAGGAATTCCTGCAGCACATGAACATAAATTTTCTGCAGCGGCACAGGGAATTCTTGAAGCACGGGAACATAAATTTCCTGCAGCAGCTATGGTGCAATACAGTAGGTAGGAAAAGTGGGGTAAGTGACCAATCAAATATTGTGAGCATATTGGTTGGTTTTATTGTTGGGGTTAGACATTGGCTGAGTGGGTAGTTGTGTGGGGCGAGGTTGATTTGGTGGGGCAGTCAATTGAAGTCGTTGTTGCGGTTGTACCAATTTTTATGGTGTGGGCTATGGAGGATAGAATTTTTGAGTTGGGACACTTTGTGCAACAAGGTAAGAATAGTTCCCTTGCCAAGGTTTTTGAGGGGGCCAAGGCTGCAAAGGCATTGGAATATTCCACATCAGATTTTCAGCATAAGGAAACTAAAAATGCTATTGTGACATACCTGTAGGACATGGCTGCCATGGTTTTTGAGGTCCCATTGCATAAAGTGCATTGAAAGCTCCTTGATCTGCTATATATGCTGCTTTAATTTCAGGCAGAGAGGGACATTAATCAATGGAATGCTCAATTTCGTAAATTTGACATACCTCTATACTATCAATAGGGCATTCCCTTAGAGCATGTTTCTTCCTACATTTGGAGCAGAACAAAACCAAGGCTTTCTCCAGTTCATCCGATTTCTCCTATTTCTTCTTAGCTTGTAAAACATCCAATTATGAAGACAAATTGATAAGAATATTAGTTTTAAAATTTTCAAATAAATTACCCATTTTAGCTTGGGTTACTCCAGCTCCGGAAACTGATTTAACAAGCCTGGAATAAGTGTCTCTTGACCCTCCTCCAACCTTCGAATTTCCCATGGAATATCTTCTACAAAGCTCGCACACATCATCATAACTTAGCTTTGATACATCACCTGCTCCTATTAAATTTAAGACCTCCAGATACTTTGATCTGATTTCCCTAAGAAAAATGTTTCTCTTGGTCTCTTGATCTAATTGATTCATCTTATATCTTTGTAAGTTATATTGGAATCTTTCCACCAAATCTTCAAGGCTCTCCCCTTCCTTCTAAGTCATGCCAAATATTTCTTCCCTGAGATCCCTAGTCTTACAATAGCCTTGGTACCTTTTCAGGAACACCTTCTTCATTTCATCCCAAGTTGTAATGGAGTTTGATGCCAACCCCATAAACCACATGAGAGCTTCATCCTTCAATGTAGTAGGAAATAAGTTCAGCTTCTAAGAATTGGAAGAATATTCATAACTTTTTCATAGTACATCAAATTCAATTAGGAAAGCATCAGGGTCTTCACTAGAGGCACCACGAAAGTTAGGCAAGGCTGAGGGAGGAATGTTTTTCATCTGAGTAGCTCCAACAATCCCCTTGATAGGAAAATCAAATGTGAATAGTTTATCCTCATTCTCATTAGTGCCTTCTAGATGAGCCATATCAGTCCAAGAAAGAGTAGGACCTTAGAAGGCTATCGATTCTTCATTATCAATGGTCTAGAGTTCTAGTTCTATGATGGGATTCACAAGGAATTCCTTTTTAGGATGACCACTGAGTAGAGATGTTGTCTTTCTTGTAAGGGGAGACTCGAGATGGGCAACAATAGAAAATTTTCCAACAGAGGATTCTGTTGTGGAATTATTAACCTACTGAGGACTACAAACCTCTTGTTCGGATTCTTCTTTATTTGTTGCCTTCTTTCTTGCAGATTTCCTTGTTCTGGCCAGTGTATTAGTAAATGAAGTGGTGCTCACACCACCACGAAAAAAATTTAAAAATATTGGACCCTATTCATCTATCATACAAAAAAATTCAAAAACTCTACTTACCAAACAATCAGGACATGGCTTTGGAGAATTTCTCATCTCTATGGGTGCGTGGGATTTTCCCTTCATTTTATCACTTCTACTCCCCCAGACCTACATCAAAAAAATTGACAAAATCAAACTAAAACACTTTCCATAACATCCCTTAGCACCTCCCCAGAATCAACGCCAAAATGTTGAGTCAAATTATACACTTATAATTTTCCAATCATAAATTGTCAACCCAGGGTAGGTAAGCTTCTCAGATACTATGCAAAATATATGCAGAGTTATTACTACAAGTGTTCATAAATTAGTTATTCATACACACACCAACTAATGCCTCTTTACCGCATCAACACTTAGAAGCAAAGGCTATGGAGTGGACTACAACATACCTCTACAGCTCCAGGTATTGTTGTTATTGACCATGAAAAGATAAAAGATAAAATTACAACAATCAAGAAACCAACTTAGACAATCGTAAATCCAAGCTTTGATCAAATGAAATTAACACATTAACATAAGAAACTTAATCATTTAATCAATTAACAATTTGCTGCTAAAACTTTAGAAAGAATGCATTAGTTGTGTAAAATAATTATTGCTGCATAAAAAAAGAATTAAACATGCACACACTGCGCTGCAGGAGTTGTGAGCGAAGGGGGCCCTCCCTCGCTCACAACCCCTTCAAAACTCAGAGAGGTTGCTAAAAAAAGTAGATAGAACATAAGATATTTTATTAATATGAAAATATACAGCCAAGTACAATCTGACATATTGCTTGTTAGCAGATATCCCAACCCAACAACCCTTCATAATATGAAATACATCTGATTTTATACAGTCTCTAAAGCCCATATTTGGATTGAATAAGGAAAATGACTAATCTAAGCTATTTACCAACAATACAAGTCTAGATCATCAAAATTAGCTTCTGTTGAGTCTAATCCATGACTGAAATCATGGATTAGACGATTTCTGTTACATAGTTGAAGTTTCCTCCTCATGTGGTCATGAGAATAAATCTATAGGTTTGGGTTGTTTCGAAAGGAGGTTCTTAACAGCCAATAGGATAGCCTTCATGTGAAAAAAATTCCCCACAAAATCCATGTTCTTATTGGATCTGGTAATAAGTAGAACATAGTCAACCGCTGATTTCGTTGCAGGAAATTGGCGTCTGCAGGAAATCGAGGCTTTTGCAGGAAATTTGGAGCTTCTGCAGGAAATCCAGATCTTCTGCAGGAAATCCAAAGCTTTTGCAAGAAATGTGACTACATGGGCTGTCTTCAAGATTTTGCAAAGCTGCTTCAAATCAAAGCAAATCTGCACATGAGTTCTACATTAGCTGGAGTGGTAATTCAGTAAATATACATCTAGATCAAAAAATACTTCAATTTTAAGGGAAAATGGCACTTATTATGTTAATTTGACATACCTTAAGGTTATTGTACCCTTTTAACCAAAACTAAACAATATAGCCAAACTAAGGATAATTAGGGGTGGAAGGAGTTCAAAAATAGGGGAGCTAAGGCTTGGGAAGGGTGTGAAAAATAAGAAAATTTGAGACTTAACAAGGGCCACCCTTGGGCACCCTTCCACTCGAGTAGAAGCAGCCTCATGGGTGCGTCCGCCTGCAACACGACGCTCTAGCCCAAGTGGGCATGCCCACTGACCCCCTGGGCAAACAGAGGGGCCAATTCCTTTGTTTTCCCAGGGGGCCAGTGGGCGCGTCCACTTGGGCCAGATCGGCCATGTGCTATCTTGGGTAGACCCACCCATATTCGGCATATTAATTTTTTTAATTTTTAGATACAAAAAAAAAATCGTTTTCTACCTAAAATTATTAATGGAAAAAGCTGGTAAATTTTTAATAGAAATAAATAACTTACTTTAATTAATTTTAATAGCTTACTAATTTCGAAATAATAGAAACAAAACTAACCTTTCAAAAGCGAGAATCTCCCGTTGACAATGTTGTCGCGCTAGAAAATCGTTCCAAGCTTTTAAACAAACCTCGAGAAATTTTGATGTCACGTATGGAATAGTGAAATTGACTTTTCTTATAAAGCAGAAATAATAGAATCTTTTACGGTGAGGTGAATGTGGGATAAAAAAATTTGATGAATATTAAAAAAATAAAATTTATAATGTCGTCAAAGTTATATAATTTAATTAAAATTATTTTAGTTTGAAAACAATTGTTAAGAGAAAAATGTCTAGGGAATTTAATTTGAAATTAAGGTCCATATTATGAGAATATTTTAATAACTAATTTTCAAATAAATCGTTTAAATAAAATTTGGAGGGACATACTTAAGCAAAATATTTCAGCGAAATTTTTTGGAGGGAATTTCTCATTGTTTCAGCGATATATTATCATTGCGAGAGAGATCATTTGCATCATTCATCATTTCTTGTTTGAGTGTTATGGATTCCTCTGATAGTGAAGTTTCGTTTTATGAAGCATCAACATCTTCGTCACGTAACAATTCTATTCATATTGATGAATATAACAAGAGAAGTAGTGAAAAAATGACTAATGAAGATTTTCAAATGAATAGAGAGTCTAAATGTCGACTTATTCCTAATCCTATGGACTATGAGAGCAACGATGACGAATGGCAAGATGAAGAATTTCCAAAACCTAGAAACTCATATTTTCCACTTACTCCTAATCCTAAGGATTATGAGATAAATAGTGATGAATGGCAGGATGAAAAAATTTCAGTAAATAAAGCGTCGCATTTTACAGCTACTCCTAACCCTATGGACTTTGAGAGAAGCAGCGATGAAGAGAAGGATGAAGAAAATCCACTAAATCAAGTCTTAGTTTCCACTTACTCCTAATCATATGGACTATGGGAGCAATAGTGACGAAGGTCGGGATGAATAATTTCTAATAAATCAAGAGTCACAATTTCCACATAGTCCTAATCCTATGAACAATGAGAGCAACAGTGATGAAGGGAAAGATAAAAATGGTGAAGAATATCCTCCAATTCAGTATTTCAAAACCACAGATGATGGTATTGAAAATTTTCATTCCGCCGAAGATGGTAATGAATATTTTTCAAACAATAATGGTGGTGAATTTCCTAACTATATTGCAAATGATCATAATAAGAATAGTATTCATCCTAATGATCATGGAAATGTTTGTTCAGAGAATGATGAAATGATAGAGATGTTGCTAGCAAATATTGTTTCTAGGAGTAGGAGTAGACCTTTTCGTATCAATCCAATATGTTCTAGTGATACAAGGGGTACAGTAGCATATCTCACGAGAATAAGTTCAATCAGTGAGCTCATTTCAAGTGACCGTTGTAAAAATAATTGCTTGAAACATATGGATTTCAAATTTTCTTTAGAGAAAAGGAAGAACTATTTTTCAATGAATAAAAGCATGTAGAATTCATATTTATTGGGGTGCATACAATCTACACTGGCAGGTTATGATTATCATATTCAGGGTCTTTATTTCTCTATAGAAAGGCTTTCAAAATGATTAATTCAATTGGAAATTTTCGTCTATAAAGAATCCAAGATAATTTGGAAAAGGATCCTACATATTATTCATAATTTCGTCATAACCGAGAGTTTGGGCCACTAGCAAACACTGCAATGTCATGGAAACAAGACTTATTTTCAAAACATGGAGAGTGTATGCCAAATAGAGATACAATACATATTCCAGATAATTTCTCATGACGAGAAATCTACAACTTATACAAGGAATATGCAGAAGGTGTTGAAGGAAATGGTCGTTCTATTACATATCAATATTTAGTGCAGATATGGAGGAGAGAATTCAACAATGTCCGTATTCCTAAGAAGACAACCATGGGGGTTTGCAGTACATGTGCTTTTCTAAAATAAAAAAAGGGATAAATGTCAAGGAGCAGAAAGAGGTAAGCATTCATAGCATTATTATTTTAAATTTTATGGTGATCAACTCTGAAAATGCATTTATTAATACGTTTATTTTATGTTATGTGTAGATTCCATTGTTAAAGCCCTTCAAGAGCATCGCGAACAATAAATAAGTGAAAGGAAAAAGTTGTACAAGCATCGAAAGAAGTTTTATGATAATCCAAATAAATATTTGGGTTTGATAATTAATGGTATGGACGAGAAAAAAACACTTCTACCACATTTTGTTCGCACACCAAAAAAATTGCAAGAGGAAAATTTTATCCAGTTTCACTTGGTCGGTTGTATGATCTTCAATGGGAAAATTTCGCCAAGAGTTTACTTCACAGCTCCAAATATTCATAATGATGGAAATCTGACAATAACCTAATTCATGATGTGCTTTCTCATTGGGGTGGTAATCTTCCTGAAATTTTGTATCGACAATTAGACAACATTTGTCGTGAAAACAAAAATCTGATTGTTTTTGGATATCTAAACATGCTTATTGAATTGAGCATTTTTCATAAGGTAAAGGTTTGTTTCCTTATTTTTGGGCACACTCACGACCATATTGATCAGATGCTTAGTCGTTTTTCAGTAACATTGAGGAGGAAGAATGTTGGGAGCTTGCCATAATTAATTGAATGTATTAAGAAATCATATATGCTAGAGCCTATTTTTCATGGGTTAGAAGAAACTGTTGGCATGCAAAGGTTTACTCTCAGATTGCATGGTTAAGAGAAATGAATTGAAAAACTTAATGACATTAGCTTCCAACATCAATTTCGTATCAAAAAAATTGATGGGAAAACACTTATATGGGGAAAGAAGTATTCAACAACTACAAAATGGGCGCCATCATCAGGTTTGGAATAATTTTTTAAGTTAATTCCACATCATCCAATATTTGTGTCAAATATATTGTTATTACAATCAATTGGTGAAATTCATAATGCACAAAGGAAAAAGAGAGATATAAATTATTCTGAATGCCTGGAAGAAATTAAAAAAACCATTAGATATACATATGAGTACTTTGATGTTGATGATTCAGTTTGGTGGGGGTCCTTTTTCAATGATCAGAGTGATATCATTTCAAGACTAGCAAATGAAGATATACTTTTGAAGGTTCCATTTATTTGGCCACAAAATGTGTCAAATGAACAGGAGGAAACAAACATTCTTGAACAACAACAATCAAAAAGTATTATTAATTCTACACAAGTGGAGGAAAGTGAAATGTATATTGGTTCGAGAAGATCTCGTGCACAATGGGAAGCCATGGAAGACCTTTACAGAGGTTCATTATAGGATATTAAGGAGGGTTGCATGATCACAGTCTTATCACATGAAGATCCACATGGCTATCCATTCTGGGTTGCCAAGGTTATAAAGGTAATTACATAAAATGAGGATGTTACAGGGGTTAAAGTACAGTGGTATCCCACAAACACACACCCATTCAATGGTGTGTACAAGCCAGAGATGGTGGTTGAAAAAAAAATTGGTGGAAAGAGAAAAAGAAAGGGTACAAATATAAATCGTCGCCACACAGACTTATTAAAATTGGAGGAAATTGACATAATTGTTTATGACTTCAATTTAACAAAGAGAGGAACTCTTCGCTCCAGGACGATAGATATTATTAAGAGGTTGCTACCACAAGAAAAAATGTTGATATGACAGTCTGCTGAACCCAATCGTAGATTTACAAGAATTTTTAAACCTCAAGTGATGGGCATGCATGTTGACTCAGATGGGGCACTAGTTGATGAAAGAGAAGAATATGGAACATCTTCATCTGCATTGAGTCATTCATGGGGCACTAGTTGATGAAAGAGAAGAATATGGAACATCTTCATCTGCATTGAGTCATTCATCTGAAGATGTGAATTTTGATGGCGTGCAAGAAAATATCAACGATTTTGAATAATTGTGTAAGACAATTGATATAAATGATGTTTGCATTGAGCAATGAAAATGATATTTTTAGTTATGAGTCATTTTTATGTTTTTTGGATTATATGTTTTAATTATGATGAATTCATTTGTCTAAAATATTGACAATGCAACAATAGCTTGGAGAAATAGTTTATGTTTCATTGGGTTATTTTAGTCATATAAGTTGTTCATAATATCATGGTTGAAATATTTTGAAAAGTTAATATTTTTTAATTCTATGGGTGAAAAATTATGAAATATATTTTGTCTTTAACATTATGGTTAAAAACAATTAGAATTTTAGGGATTGTTAGTGTCATGATATTATATGCTAAATGAAATGTATAAAAATGATTATAATTTTAATGTGTTTAAAATCTCATTATTTTTTATTTAACGTCATTACTAAAAATAGGTTGAAATTGTACCTGAAAAATTAAAATAGTATTCTACCATCAACTATTGTGTGTTTTTTCCATTTTTTTGGCACATGAAAATTGGTTTTACTGCCATATTTTAAAAATGTTGCAAATTTACTTTGAAAAAAATAACACCTCGTTCTGGAATACACCCTTTTCATTTTTGGGTCATTTTTCATGTTTTTTGGGTTTTTTTTTTTTGCTAGAGTTCTCATTTTCAGTTTATAGTTCATGTTTCAAAGTTTACGTTGTTATATTCAAAAGTTGGAAAATGTGACAGAAAATTTTATCCCACATCGTCAAGGGAAGGAAAATTCCATCTAAAACCATGGTTGCATCCAGCGTCCATTTCTTCGTTCATGGTTCACCGTGATTTGGTTGGGACTCGGAAGTTAGTGCTTTTAATTAGTCTACACAAGTTGTCAGGAAATGAGTAAATTGATCAGAGCATACGAATCTCGATGACATAGAATGTGTTGATAGCTTCCTGCACCTGATTGTGTTGTGGGACATGAGCACTGAGCAGGTTCGTCAAAATATTTCAGAATCAAAGGCTGTTAGGCCCATAAAGCGGATATGATTAACAATTGTGTGGATTAGGGGTATGTTTAGAATTGCATGGGTTGAACGTATCGCAAGCGTTCGTTTTGAGCATCCAACCCACTCTATTTTTTTTTGGTCCTTTCTCTTTGTAATGTAGTGATAGAATTTGTATTGTCCTGGAATGTGGTCATAGATTTTTTTCTGGCTAGAGAAATCACACATGGAGTAGTCTCATAGTTGTACATAGAGCACTGGGAATTGACCACTAGACTTGTGTGATATTAACGCACAAGTGTCATATACTTTATTTGTTTAAGGTGGGTTGATAGAAATTTTAGTTTTTTTTAATTATTTAAAATGTGTTTTGAATATATAAATGGAATTCAATATTTAAAAAAAATTGTCAGCTATTTATGTTTCATGGTTTAGTGTAAATCATTTAACTTAAATTTATAATTTCCATAATTTTCTATTAAATTTTAAGTAAAATTAATGAAAAATAATCACACGCAAATAAAAAATTTAGATTAATTAGGATAGCCATATAAATTAAATAACCAACATTAAAACACTTAGCCGCGATATATCTCAAATTTCAATAGTATAAAAAAATCATACAATTTAACTAAATTATAACTCTATTTTAAATTATTATTACTTTTTTTATTAATTATAAAAATAATTGATATATGAGATATATATATATATATATATATATATATATATATATATATATGTTTAAAAAACATGGAACAAGACTTTTATTCACCTTAATTTTATCATAGAAATTCTTAATCTATAAATAATATTTGTTATATGACATTTTTTTAATTAAAAGATAGAAAAGGCAACTACTTTTGAGATAAATCTTAACCTTTAATTTATAACACTACTATTAAGTGTTGGACACCTAATCCTCTATGGGTAGGTGTGGAAGCCAAATGGACAAAAGGAGTCCAAGTGACCTTGGAATGTGCAATCCAAGGGTCACACCAATGTAATATAAATGTACATCTATGGTGAATAATAAGACATCTCACGCTTATCGTTTTGTTTATGTGTGCTTACTCTTTCCCTATGTATGTTTACCATGCGTGTGTTTAACATGGTATTAGAGCCATGATGTGTGGAATTTTTAGTGGATTTCTAAATCATTGGTTAGTTGTGAGTTTAGTTGTTAGGATTTTTGCTTTGCCATCTATTATTCTGTTGTAATTCTCAACTTGGCATGCAAAATTATCCTCCTCACTATGCACCTACTCTAACACTCACTCTGACGCTCTGAAATCTTCCAATACTCCTGCCTTTCTGCTAGCCCCACTGCTATTCCTTACATAACTGAAATTTTAATACCACTGACTAGCTCCATTTAGTGCCAAAATCCTTCAGTCCCTGGCGAAATCCCTCTCCAATTAGAGGAAACTCTGTGTCGCCTGGCAGAGAATACACATACATACTCCTCAGACCTACCACCACTCCAACTTTCCTCACAACCTTCAAATGTTTCCTCCATTTCCAAACATGGTCTCCATTTCACAGTGTCTCTCTCTACCTGTGCTCATGCTCCTCCATTGCACACAGGCTCCTCGGTATATGCACCCTCGGGCCTTTCACTTTCTCCCTCTGACTCCTAGTACATAACGTTTCTCCTCCAAAAGGCTTGCGGCATTGACCCTGCACAGTCATGCCGCTCAGCTCTCTGTTTCCCCGCAATAACACCACCGGGCCTTGACCCCTCGGTGTTTTTTCACTGCCCCTTGACACATATACCACTGCTAAGTTCCGTTATAATATACCACTACCTCCTCTAACTTCATCCGACTCCAACACCCTCGTTTCCGTGGTTCCTAATCCAACTCTGCGGTCCTCCTTAGAATCCAACATACACTCACATATGTTTTAATATATACCACAGTCACCCTATCCCAGCAAAAAACCCAGTTGACCATTTTTAGCACAATGGCTTGGCCTTCCTTTGCCGGTGTTGTCGGGTTCCTGCAACAATCAGAGTTAGAGTCGTAAGAGAAGAGGTTGTGGTGATTGAACTTAGACATGTCACACCCAATCGAGCTGGGGTTGTTGTGGCTTAGAGAAAGCGTGCGCCATTTCTTGACAACATGACATAGCCTCACAATCTACCGAATTTTCTCTCCCTTCAACTTCTAGGCTTGCATGAAACTCCTGACTGGTTGAGTTATTCGTTGTTGTTGAATCGGTTGAAGTATGGACCATGTATGCCTATCATGAAGATGTTGCAGTAGTCTTGTCCCATGGTATAATTTTTTGGTATTCAGATCTGTGTGATTCATTTTCTCCATTAAATCGGTGCGTTGAATGTTTATATTTCATATCTTTGTCTCCACCATGTGCGTTTATGTGGTCCAAGATGTATGCTTCTTAACAAGTGGTGGTCTTGGTATTCAAATATGCAATACTGGCTTGCACCAAAAGCTATCCCTTGTCATTCCTTCCCTTGCACAAATGAAATTCTATAAAAACCTCATCCAGATCATAATATTTGAACAACCCATTTAATTGGTTGAGGAGTGAAGCTTATATAAGCGCTAGTTTCAAGTCTGTTTACTATATGTGCTAATTTCAAATTTGTTTATTTAAGGAAACAATCGATTAGTTGAGTGGTGAAGTTTATATATACGTTGGGTTCAAATTAATACTTTGAGCCAAGGTGTGCGTTGGACATTCACAGAAAGCATGAACTTTGCAAGGGAATGGAGCATTGAATACAATTTTACGGTGCGTTCAATCTCTGGTTGAACACTCTCCAAGGAAGACTTACGTTGCGTTACATTCATTCATTTTTGAATTTGTACATAGAATTCCAGAGTCTCGAAATTCATTATTGTTTTGAGGATTAGCTTTGGAGAATAAAATCTAATCATTGATTTACAGACGAATTAAAGCTAGCACACTCATGAAGTAGTACATCTGAAGCATTGTTCAATAGGCACACCTATGAGCTACATGTAAGGCTTGATGCAGTAATTTTCTTTGTGCATATTATCAGTCTCTAGACATTATGGTGCTTTGAGAATAAATTAATTCATGTATAAAACCATTTATGTATGCCTTGAGAAAAACACCAGAGTTTGAATGTTGGACTTGTAAAACACTAAAAATTATTCCAACCGAGATTAATATGTGCACTATATTAGTTTGGTCTTTGCGAGAAATATTCAATAAGCTGGGATTTATCTAGTCTTGATAGATTGTTGATTCTTTATTTTTGTTTTACAAAATGGCCAAACTTGATAGTATATTAGAGCTATTAAATACTCTAATACATTCTACTGTAAATGAGATAGTAAATGTTAGCAAAGACACTCTTTTCAACATTAAATTCGGCCTATAAAATGCACTCGACAAGATTGAATTTTTGCAGCTTTGGTCAGAGCTACAAAAAGATGAAATTCAGCAGAAGAGTCATCATTCTGAACTTGGTCTTGTTCAAAACATTGAGACAGACTCCGATCAGTAGAAGTAATATAAAGTTGAGATTGATTCACATTCAATGCCTAGTTCAAAAGCAGATTTGTATGCAGATGCAGATGTTCACACTTCGCTTCCCAAGCCCATCATCAGACCATGGGAAGAGCTTTTCCATGACAAGCATAGAACATGGCTTGTATATGACAAGGATTTGTCTTTTCATATTCTAGATTACTCCAAGCCCATCACATTTCAGAGTGCTGGATTTCTTCATGACAATTCACCTTCAGCTGTTCCAAATCCTGCTTCTCTTCAACAACAACAGATTGTAAAATGCCAACACTATGATTGCATTGGCCATATGAAAGATCACTGTTTCGATCTTCACCCATGAAAGCACTGTAGTCAACACACCCATTCTTCACAAAGATGCTTCAGAAACAAGCCTCCTGCAAGAACAAAGATTCATCTTGGATAGATCGCTTCTTGGCAATGGGCATCAACAAACAAGAAGATGTTTAAGACATATGTCAAAACTTGTTCTAGGATATTGAACAAACTTGCAGTTGATTTTTCGCCATCATCTCACCTTGTACCTGACAGGGGGGGAAATGGTGCTCATCTACAAGCTTCGAAGCCACGTCAAGCGAGCCTAAGCTACAACCTGTCATTCCAGATTCAGAGTTGTAGCCAGAGACACAACAGTTCAAGCGAGCCTGAGCCACAACCTGTCATTCTAGATTCAAATTGCCAGAGACACAGATGCCCATGAGCATTCCTTTGGTTGATGGAAAGCCTTAAACCATCTATGCGAGGTTGATATTCTTCCTCTTCAAATAATTCAGAGCACTTCCTCTAGCATAAGACTCCAGATTCTTGCTAGCTTTGGTAGAGTTCCAAGTAATGCATTAAGCATTCCTGTGTTGGTGGTCATCCTTAAAACATCACAGGTTGTAGACCTCTCTTCTTCTAGGTTGAAGGTATCCCTTTTCAAATATGAGGGACACTTCCTCTAGCAGAATCCCTCAGCTTCTTGCCAGATTTGGAAGAGTTCCAGGAACTATACAAAGCGTTCCAGTGTTGGTGGTCATCCTTAAACTGCCTCTTTATGCCAATATTTCAGAGAGTTGATTCAACCTAAGTGCTACCATGCATAATTTGCATATTTGTATTACAAATCTCTTCTTGGACTCACACATGCCCCTTCGGATTAAGGGGGGGAATTTTGAACACCTAATCCTCTATGGGTAGGTGTGGAAGCTGAATGGAAAAAAGGATTCCAAGTGACCTTGGAATGTGCAATCCAAGGGTCACACCAATGTAATATAAATGTACATCTATGGTGAATAATAAGATATCTCATGCTTATATTTTTGTTTATATGTGTTTACTCTTTCCCTATGTATGTTTACCATGCGTGTGTTTAACATTAAGAATATTCTATAATATTTTGTGGAGGTTAAATTCCTACCATCCATCTAATAATTATTTGTAATTATTAAAAACTTATTGCAAAATAATCATACCTACTAACATAATTAAACTACACTACCAACCTAGATCCATTTTAACTCTCGATCTACCAATAGCCAAGAGGGACCAAATACCGTGATGTGCAAACTTTTTTTGGAATGAAAAGAGATTTGATCTTTCTTGAAACTTGGTAGATCTAGAGTTAAGATGGATCTAGGTTGGTATTAACATCTCTCTATATAAAAGTATTCTCATTTTTCATTTTATTAAAACTTGATTTAACTATTCCACATAATATTTTTAGTAGAAGTGAAGATAGAAGGTTTAGATATATATCAAAAGTATAATATTTTTTCTCTTAGATTTAATTAAAAAATATTGTTGAAAGATATTTCGATAAAAATCACATAAAATAACTTTTACTAGATGCATTTAGAACCATTAGTGTGTTAGAATATAACAACTAGTTTTGACTAAAAAATTATCATTAATTAATAAACAAATTTTAATTAAAATAAAGTAATAGATGGAAATTGGATGTAAATAAAGAATTAAATTAATTCTATTAATATTATTATTTTAATCAAAATGAAGGTCAATACTAATAAGGTCAAACTAAATTATTCTAAACAATAAAACTAAAAAATATTAATAAGAAAATGGAATATATATATATATATATATATATATATATATATATAATGAATTAAGTCAATTTTATTATTTAAATCCAAAAAATAAAATAATGTGGTGAAAAAAAAATGAATAGTAAATAAATAAGAAATAAAGAAATACTAATGATAATAAATAAAGAAGTCCCAAGGGTTAACTTAATTGGTCGAGTTCTCATTGCTAAGTACCTCACTAGTTGGGAGGTTACGAGGTCAAATCTCCTCAACGCCCTTGTGGTTAGGCCCTGCTTTTTTGGTAGATTGGCAGTCACCCAGTGTCCATGAACCAACCTTAAAAAAAAAAATATTAATAAATAAATAAATAAACATATATAAAAACTTAAATATATATATATATATTAATAAGTAAATAAAAAATATAAAAACTTAGTAATGCAAGGTAGGGATCCAACACCTACTAATACTACAACCATCATCTTTATTCAGATTGATAGACCTCCTTTCAATTTCCAAGGCCTCCCTAAACTTAAGGTGATGAAAATGATCAATCCTTGCAATGACCCCCACATCTTCAATGCAGATGTGATGTTTTGTCTTTTCTGCATGTTCTGCCAAAGCGAAGGAGCGATACCTTCCATGTTTTATTTCAGTTGCGTGCCCATGAATCCTTTGATTAATTGAGCGGTCAACTTCACCAATGTACAAAGTACCACATGAGCAAGAGCCTTTCCCATATTTAAGGTTCACGTGGTCCTTCACTAGTCTTAGGGAGCTTCAGATAGTGTTTAGGGGCCTAAATTTTGAAGGAACCTTATGCTTCTTCAGGATCTTAGCAATCTTCTAAAATTAAATCAAAATAAAATATTTATTAAATATTTTGAATGTGAAATGAGTTGTGTTTTTTGGGCATGTGGTATTTGTAAGCGATGGTATTGGCTCATGGTATTGTAACAAAGCCTATTTACAAGATAATAATATCCATGGTAAATTAGAGGTGAATATCCATGGTTAAGAAGCTTGTTATATTAAAATTTTATTATAAGTAGTAAGTTTTGGTGTAGTCTAACTTATAGACGAAATATCCTTTTCCACCAGAATCCGGGGTACAATTTCAAGAAAGAATGCTAGTTTTTGTTGCTTAGACTACATTTATGAATGCGTAAATGGATTTAGCACCCTGAAAAACCCTTGGGCACTCGAATTCTACACATTATCTACAAGATTTTGGTTAAAATTAACGAGAAAAAATGTGGTGAAAATGGTCATTTCATCTATAAGTTAGAATATATCTTAAATTTATATGTGCTTATTAATTAACTTTAAATATGGTTACAAAATCATTATTAGTCCTTGTTAAGGAAGGACTCAAGTAATCAATTTTCTCATAGACCATTATTAGCTTAACATTGACCAATGTAACTTATAATGTTTAATTTTGAAAATTAAATATTTTTTCCAATATTATTAAAAAAACTCATTTTCAAACATTTGAGTTGGCTATAACTTGAAGGTCTCATTATAGCCTTTGTATAATATAATGCCATGTGGAATAACTGCATCACATATTTTATGCCACAATTTATTGATATGATTCTAAGATTCATGCATGATTTTTAGATATTTAGATATTTGTTTTTCGAGTAGTATTTAAGTTCAATTTTTTGGAAAGTTTTCCAATTTATTTTCCGATCTAATTTTCTAGAATCCAACACGGATTCATTGAAATCACAAGTTTGATATGTGAAATCTGCCCCATGGGTTTTTTAGGGTGTTGAATCCATATATGCAGTTAAAAAACCAGATTAAACAACACAAATCAAATCAAGATTTGACCACAATTTTTTTGTCAAATTTCAGTCAGAAATTCGCTAGAAACTTCAAAAAGTTGCACTTAAAGACTACTCTCTTATTTTTAATTCAAAAATAAAATCCTTGAAAATAACTCATATTTATGTAAATACCATATTCACCATTAGTTACTTCCCACCATAATTTAAGCAAGTCTTTACATAACAAATGTATAAAAATA
Organism: Pinus albicaulis; assembly: GCA_034641835.2. Lineage (NCBI taxonomy): Eukaryota > Viridiplantae > Streptophyta > Pinopsida > Pinales > Pinaceae > Pinus > Pinus albicaulis. Next base: position 235,349 of record JAXQQM020086121.1, read on the forward strand.
ACATGTAAATAAATATAAATTCAACATATTGAGTAGAGATTTAAAAAAGGTCAAGATAATATCTTTATTACATTACACCTAATATATACATATCTCACAAATATTGAAATGTAGTGTGCCTCTCGACGCAATAAGAACTTATAGCCCACCTTTACATTTTCAACTCACTCTTGTGAGTGAAATTGTCTTCTTCATACCATTCTTTTCCAAATTTTGTTCTCTTTTGTCCACTTTTGTTCCACTAAAAATGACTCAATATGTCATTTGATTTAATTCCTCAAAAGGAAACCATGTGTATGGCCATGAACGATCAACACTAGGAAGCTTACATCTAATGTTTCGTAGTGTTTACAAACATTTATGCCCACATTTAAACCTTGTTTTGTTATATGTTATGCCCCGTAATCGGATTATGCCCCGTAATCGTAATCAGATATTATATATATATATCATCGTATTCGGTTTATTTTATATTCTAATTTTTTGAAAATTTTGATATATTTTTATACTGGTTATATTGATTTTTGATTTGGTAAAAGGTCTCAAAATATAAATAAAATATTTTCATAAATAAAAAATAATATTTTATTTTTAAAAATATAAATTGTTTGATTGATGAATATTTTTATGTGGTTTTAAATTGAATGTTCACATATAAAAATTATATTAAAAAACAAAAAATCTACAAATACGTTTCTATTCACCAAGTTTCATAATAATTTAGTCTTTGTTATAATACCATGGCTTATCAATACCACATGCCTGAAAACCATAGCTCATTTAAATATTATTGGCCAGTACCATGGTTTATCAATACCAACTCGAAGAGATCATATCTCATTATCTCGATAGTGTCGAAGATAATTAAACTTGTGACCTTAAAATGACAAGATACTTTAACAATAAGACCTTTAACAATTAAACTAACCCTCAAACCTAAACAATAAACATTATTTATATTTATTAATTACAACTTCACACTAATTCATATTTTTAGATTTTTATATATTTAAAAATGCCTAAGAATATTAGTACCTTCTTGACTCAATTATAGAGGGTTTACCATGCAAAAACAAAAGCATCCCTCCTCATTTGTGGATTTAAGATTCAATTGACAAACAATTATATTTTTACAAGTTCTTGATATCATTTTCCTAAATTTCGCATAAAAATATTTATATTTTTATAAGTTCTAGATATTTATTAGAGAAAACAAGTTAGGATGGTTTCCTCACAACATTGAATTGGAATTTTTTTGGCAAATTACATGCAACGTTTGTCTCCATCAAACCCAATATCAATTTACTTGTTTTTTAATTTGTTTGTAATATGTATGGATATGTGTATTATTATAATTACATTGATAAAGGTGGTTAATATATTTTTAAGTGGTTAATTTTAAAAATGGAAAATAATGTTAATTTTCATAAATTATTTATTTTTATTAATGTGTGTTAGTTGATAACTAATAATCAATACATCAATATGCGTGGGACAACAATTAATATATGTGGAAACAATTAGTAAATTAGTAGATTTTGAATTACAATATTAATATAATTAATTATGAAATATATATGAAATGGATGACCATGGCTGACCAACCATAACTTTGTAGACCAAAGTTGACCACAAAATCATGGTTGACCATACTCTCAACACCACTTTGTCCACAAATGACCATGACCATATCAATGTAACTAATAATGAAATATATACAATTTGGTTGACCTTTGTTGACTATGGTTGAGCATGTTTAAACAAGACTATGACCATGGTCAACCATGCCTGTGACCATTATTTACTAAGGTTACCAAGACCATGGTTGACATACTTAGAAACAAGACCATCGTTGACTTAGTTGACTATGACTGTGGTTGACTGACTGTGAGCATGGTAGACTATGATCATGCTTGTCCATGATTGTTTATAGTTGAGCATGGTCGTATATGGATGAACATGATTGAGTATGGTTGAGCATGTTAAACTATAGTTTTCCATGGTTAAGTATGGTTGACCATATATGCTTATGTATAACCATAGTTGAATTTTGTTAGCCATGGTTGATCATGTTTGACTTTATTTCATCTTAGCAAATCACATTTTTCAAAGGTTAAATTTGGTTGACAATGTTTGACTTTTACTTATTAGCCATGGATGAAGTTTGTTACTTCATTTGACTTTGATAAACTATAGTGGATAGCAAAACTTAATTCTACTATAGATTTTGGAAATATTCTAAAATCTGATGGACGAGAGTGAAGTTAACTGATTGACCTAGCTCTTGTCTATTAGGTTCTAGAATGCTTCTGAAATCTGAAATCAAGATAAGGATGGCCATGCTGGACCATGGGTGAACATGTCGATTATAGGTAACCATGTTGATAGTGATTAACCATGGTTGAATATGGTTGACTATGTTTTATCATGACAACTTCTTGTTGACCATGAAAATTTATGGTTGAACATGGTAGACTGTGTTTGGCCATGGATGACTGTGGTTGAAGACAAATATGTCCATGGTTGACCATGGTTGATTATGATTAATCACAGTTGTCTTTGACCTTAGTTTAACTTTTGTTGACTATTATGAGCTACCTATGGTTTAGCATGTTGATTATGTATAACCATGGTAAAGTCACATTGTGATTTTCATCATGGTTGACTTGCGTTGAATTGTTGCATTCTCAATTGTTGACCATGAGCATGATTGACTATGTTTTACCATGGTTGACTATGGTTGACCATGACCATGACCATGATGATGGTTAAACATGTACATGGTTGATTATGATTTACCATGCTTGTCCTTGCCCATTGTTCAATAGTGGTTGACTATCATGTCAAGTTGAGTATTGTTAAAATGTGATGTTTTAGTGGTTATTTCACATATCAATATTTATATTGGTTGATTTATGTAAATCGTGGTTTCTTTTAGATGGCTATGGTTTTATGTGCACATAGTTGACTATGGTTATCTATGGTTGAATTTTGTCACATTATGTCATTCAACACGAGTTTCATTGAATAGTGATATTGACTTTTATTCATCGTAATGTGACATCATTTTATGTTCATCATATTGTGATGTTGAAATACGATAAACACACTATGATGTTCGAATATGTTTATGACATTTTGATATTGAGACATGCTTATTACATTGTAACATTTATGTTTACTCATTAGAATGATGAGATATGTTTATTAGAATATGACATAATATCTTTGTCGCATTATAATGTTTAGCCATCAGCTTCACATAGCCACATTCATGTATAACTATATTCATATAAAGATATGTTGAATTTAATCACATTCCAAGACACAATGATGTTAGAAAAATGACCTTAACTGTTATGTTTATGTGAAAAACTCGTGAATGATTATGTTGCATTCTGATATAAGGTGACTTATAAAGAAATGTTACATTTCTTAATGATTATGTTAAAGCTATTGGAGGTCAAAGTTAAACCGGCAGGGCATTGCTTTTCTGTTTAAAACAAATATAGAGTGGTGAGGTGTGGATTGCTTTTCTGCTTAAAACAAATATAGAGTGGTGAGGTGTGGATTGCTACTCGCGGGTTAAAGTAAACTGTAATCGAACTTGGTGTGAGGACCAGGCCTGTATTGCTTGCTGCGTCCTATGGGAAACTGTGACTAGATGTTGACACGTTTCAGTGATTTTCGGCGGTTCTCTCTTGTCCTGTAGCATACCTGCTGCATTGACACTGTGAAGGTGAAGGTCACGTATGATTTCTGAGCCATTCCTCTCCACCGCCGCCTTTATTGATGCTCTGTAAGACAGTTCAGATGCCAGTTTCTCACACAGATTAGAGTTGCAGGGAGAGTGAGATGAGGTGTATGGATCATATTTATTTACACATTCTGCCAAACATATAGAGATCGGGCGATGAAACCCATATGGGTTAGTCAGAGAACTTGCTTTAATGGAAGATAAGGTCGGCGGACGGCTTCTTTGTCTGTGTTAGGCGTAGGTATTCTAACTCGGTTATTGATGCTCAAGTTCTTTCCCTTTCAAGTGCAAGTGCAATGAACGTCTGAGTATTGAATAGATTAATTCATTTCCGGCTTCTACGTTGTCTTTCATCTCCAAATTTCCCTAAATTTAATTTAATTATAGATTTCAAGAATATTTTATAATATGTTTGAACATAAAATTTCAATAATATTTTAAAATATGATGAAAAGTAAAATTGCTAAACAATTAACCTAACATCACATTCTGAAAATATCCTAATATCTGTCATTTATATGAAAATGACTGTACACTCAGCAATCGCATCACTCGTCGATTTTCAAGAAAAGAGTTGATCATAACAGAGTTTATCCATTGCCCCATGTGAGGGATAAATCGTGCGAGTTTGGATGCCTAATGGATAAAAAGAGATCGGGATTTCAAAGTCGTTTTGAATAAATTCTGTCAATAAGGTTTATACTTTTCAGAAATTTGATGAATGTCACTTTTAAATCAATGTGCGTGATAAGGTTCATATCAGAGTCAAAGTTTAAATGGATTTATCTTTATATTCCTAGGCTCTTCAGATAAATTTAGACTGGGCCAAAGCTCTTAGAGATAGATTCGAAAAGTTGGAAAATGTGACTGAAAACTTTATCCCACGTCGTCATAGGGACGAAAAGTTCATCTGAAAACAGGGCAGCATGCGTTTCCCACTCACGCCCGATTCCCCGTTTTTCTTCATGCGATTCCTCCCCGTTTCTACATTCATGGTTCACATTTGGTGGGGAGTCAGCGCTTTTAATTAGTGTGCACCAGTTGTCAGGAAATGATTAAAATTGAGCAGCGCAGAAGAATCACGACGACAGAGAATGTTTTGACAGCTCCCACCTGATCGTGTTGTGGGACATGAGCATGTTCGCTCAAAAGTTTTCAGAATGCAGGGGCCCAGGCCTGGAATTTCGTTCCACATAATTTTTTTTTAAGCATTTTAGATTGTATGTATATATATATATATATATATATATATATATATATATATATATATATATATCATTTTGCACATATTTTATGGTTAACAAAATTTAAACCATAGATTTAAAATGTAAAGATTTAACTTAACCGTCCCGAATGTTAGTAGTTAATTGTAAATATGTAAATTCAATGGTTGATTTTGTTTAAAACGCTCCGCTTAAGCAAAGTATTGTTGTCCTTTATCAATTACTTTTTATATATTAAAGATTGAAGTATTTTATTTTTGTTGATTATTAATTATTGCACATGGGTGAAGTTTGTTCATCTCATTTCAATTATCTATGTTGTATTATGGGTGAAAATTTTGATTAAAGGTAATTATATTGATTGTGGTTAATCATGGTTGATTGTAGTTCACTGTTGGATTTAAGTTACATGAGGAGGGAGGAGGGAATCAATATGACATATTACTTCTCAATATGAAAGATTTTTGATACCAACCTACTATTACATCAATTTGTAGGCGCCAACCTAAAGGAAACATAATCTCATATGTTGTTTTATAGGAACCAACCTACAAGAGACACCAGCCTCCTTTGCAACAAGATTTGTAAGCATCAACCTATGAGAGTAACTAATCCCCTTTGCTACAAGATTTGTAGGCACCAACTACTTCATTAAGAATGCTCGCTTCTATGCCATGTTTGTTAGCTAATTCTTCCTTTACTAAGTCTACTTGTCACTTCTTCCTTCACTAGCTCTGTTTATTACTTGTGCCTTCACTAGGTCTACTTGCTATTTCTTCCTTCACCACGTCTACTTCTCTCAAAACTTGTGGCTTTTGGCTTCTTCCTAAGAATGAACTTGCACAACATGTCATGTATCTAATTTTGCAAATCTAATTCTGAAATGTCTACAAGTAAAGATCTCTTCTTTGTCTATTCCAAACTTCATATTATAAAACAACTCCTAAAGAAAGTTATAGAAGAAATCCCAATTTGACCTATTTAAAGCATGTTTAAGGAGCATTCTAGAACACTAACTTCCTCAGATCATATCTGTAAATTATAGCGGAACAAGATATGGAATTTCTACAAACACTTCTTGCATTGACAGAGTGAAGGCCCCCTATGATTTGTAGCCATTCCTTTCCACCGTCGCCTTTATTGATGCTCTATAAGGAAGCTCATATGCCAATTTCACACACATAGTAGACTTATAGGGAGAGTGAGTTGAGGTGTATGGATCATATTTATTTCCACATTCTGCTAAACATGTAGTGTTCGGGCCATGAAGGCGATGGCGCATATGGGGTAGTTAGAGAATTTTCTTTAATGGAAGATACGGTTGGCTAACGGGTTGTGTGTCTGTGTTAAGCATAGGTACTCTACCTAGTTTTTTATTCCTAAGTCCTTTCCCTCTCAACAAACATTTGCATACGAATTGATTAAGTCAAGTCTTTCTCCAAATTATTTTAGGAATATTTTTACACCGAAGGTGTTTCTATGATGGGTTTGGTTACGCAGATTTGACCAATCAGATCTTTGTATTTTCGTCCTTGTCCCTCCAAATAAAAATTGACACTTGCACTGCAACTATCGTGAAATTAGCTCGAAAGTGTGTTGTTCTTTAAAGTTTTCTAAATCCCATCGTAAATGAAAAAAGAAAGGTTCTAATATCTAAATTTTGAGATATTTTTATTTTTCATTGGTTTTTAATTGTGTTGTCCTTTAAAGTTTTCTAAATCTCATCCTACATGAAAAACAAATATTCTAATCTCTATATTTTGAGATATTTTGATTTTTCATTGGGGTTTAAGTTAATTTATGATAAAATTGAGTTTTATTGGGTTTTGAAAAATAAATCTATAAAATATTAGAATAATAATCTATATTTTTTATATTTAAATCTTTTAAAATCAATTTATAATAAAAAAAATTAATATTTGTTATACAAAATTTTAATATCTATAATTAATACATAAGTATTTTTGACAAGTCCCAGTGCAATTAATATATAAAATTAAGTTAGATATCATTTTTTGGGATTAAATTGCATTAATTTATTATAAAATTAAGTTTTATTGAGTTTTAAAAAACACATCTACAAAAATCCCTTGATACAAAAACATTATAAATTTTGACATCTTAAACGACCATGAGCCTGACTCAATTCATAGACCTTTAATTGTAACTCTTAATTTGTCATGCATAGAGATCCCATAGAAGATAATCCTTATAGCCAGAAGAACTTAATCTTTGATATAAATAAAAATGATTTTTTTCTAAATGAATTAAAAATTAATTTGCTTCCTTTATCTAGTATAGACAACATAGAAGACCTCAATCATAATTTTACTACAACCCTCTCATATTCTATTAACAAGTTCTCAATTTAAGTTTCAAGTAATAAAAGAAATAGAAAAACCAACTCTTGGTATGATAAAGATTGTAAAAGTGGGAGGAGAGAAATTAAGGAAGATGTTGATGAGTCTCTTAAAATTGGCAAGATACAAATATACAAATCCCTAACTAAAAGTAAAAAAATGCAGTATATTCATAAAATACAAGAGAATCTATTACACCTCTCTAAGGTAGCTCCTAAGAAATTCTGGAGGCAGATTCTAACTAGAAAAAATAAAGATAATAAAAGAATTGCTTTGCACGACTCGAGTTCCTATCTTAAAAAGCTTTATGAATCTCAAAATGTCATTGATAACTTTGAAACCCTGCTCACAATGGAAGAGGTTTTCCCATTAGAAGACATAGATTTTGGGGTTAAGCGCCTAGCAAATGGAAAAGCTAAGGACATTGAAGGTTACCAGGAAAAATATTAAAAATTGGAGGTCTTGTTCTCATCCCTCACATCCACAAGATTTTCAATCAAGCATTCAAGCAAGGGTTCCCTAAACCATGGACTTAGGGCCTCATTATTCTTATTTTTAAAAGTGGGGATACAAATAACCCCTCTAATTATCAGACAATTATTATTAGCCCTCTCTTAGCCAAGTTATATGGTATAATTTTGGAAAAGAAGATGAGCATATGGCTTGAAAGTGAAGGTAAGCAGGCTAAAGGCCAAACAGGTTTTAGAAGGCAATACTCAACAACACACCACCTCATTACACTTGGGATCATTGTGGAAGAATGTCACAATGATAAATCCAATCTCTTTTGTTGCTTTGTGGACTTTAGAAAGTCTTTCGATATGGTACTTATAAATAACCTATGGAATAGATTAGAAGAGCTAAAGGTTCCTTTCGAGTTGAGAGATGTCATTATAAGGTTATACGAGAATGTAATTGCCAAGTTTAAGAGAAATGAGGGGTGATCGAAAGTTATTAAGTGTAATATCGGAGTTAAACAAGGTTGCCCCCTCTCCCCTACTCTATTTGGCATTTACATCGACAAGCTAGAAGGTTGTTTAGAGGAAGAAGACTGTGTCGGCACAGTCTTAGCTGGAATACCCATCATCCTTCTTCTCTATGCTGGAGATATTGTTCTTTTTGTAAGGTTCCCATATGATCTTGATAAGAAACTAAGACTTTTTAAGGATTTCTGCTCTACCATGGGTATGACTGTTAATACTGACAAAACAAAAGTTATGATTATCAAATCCAAGAAGGACACTTACGTTAATTTTGTGTATGAAAATAACAACTTGGAGGAAGTGTCTTCTTACAAGTACTTAGGAATTGATATTCATCACAAGCTCAACTAGAACTATAGCATTGAGAAAAGGATTAATGGAGGGTGGAAAGTTTATTTTGGTCTTGAAAATAATTGTAAAGCAGCAAACCTTGTGATGTGGGATAAAAAGAAGCTCCTCTTTGAAACTCCAGTCACTCTTGTTATCTTGTATGGATGTGAGGTTTTGGTTACAACATCTCTAGAGAATCCTCAAGAAAGATTGAGCAAATCCAGAAGTGTTTTAGAACATATAACCTCAAAATTAAAAGTAGTACACCCTATCCTATTCTCCTTATAGACGTGGGTATTTCCCCTATCGAGAGCTTAGCTATGGCTAGGTTCTTGTTGTACAAGCACAAAATCAATAACATGGGAGACCATAGACTTCCTAAGATAGCTTTAAATTCTAGCTAAAACCACCTAAGGCTCAAATGAGGTTGGTATAAAGATACCAGGGCCTAGTTAAACCATTGGGAGATCGATGGAAATGTTGAATTGCAAAATATTAATAACATTAAAAATATTTTTACTTCTAAGTTTAAAGAGAAAATGTGGTGTGAGAAAGATTTAGAGGCTAAAATAAAATTAAGATATTATAAGGAGGTCATCAACCCGACTCTAGAGGATCAAAAGTATCTCTTTGTTTTAACTAGCTCAAAGAAAAAAATTAATATAGCCAAGATAAGAACGAACTCTCATGAGTCCATAGTGAAATAGGTCATTGGGAAATTCCTAAAACACCATGGGTGGAAAGGATTTGCCATATCTGTGAGAATATAAGCATTAAGGATGAAAATCACTTCCTCTTAGAGTGCCCTACGTACACTCATATTAGATCTCAGTTTCATAATTTTTGTTGCAATACCGAATTTCCTAGCCTTTTAACATGTCAAAGTTATAGTGAGCTTGGGACGCTTCTCTCCAAGCTCTTTGAGCATAGGAGTACAATTTTAAATCAAACTAAATAATTCGTTTCTTTAGGTTCGATAGACGAAAGTTTGGTCTAAGTGGACGTTAATCATCTTCATCTTCATCTTCATTATATTATGATATTGTAAAAGAGAAAACAAAAAAATTTAACAATAGTGAATAACACAAAGATTTGATGTAGAAAGATTTAACAATAGTGAAGAATGCAAAGATGTGATGGAGCTTCAGCTAGGGTGTAAGGAAATATTTATTTTTTGTAGATTAATCATTGAGTAATATAGCTTTTGTGTCACCTTGTTTTAATCAATATGATGGATTGAATTTGCCTGTAATCTAGCTTTGGCCAAAATCAATGCCATTGGTGTTGCCTTTACCCCAAAATCGCAAATTATGGGGACTTGGACGATGATTTGAAGCATTCAAGGATTGATAGTTTTATTAACAAGCCCAAGCTTGAGATCACAGATGGTGTGCTTGGGATTTCACAAGCACGACCTAGAAATTGGTTGGTGAATTCAAAATTGTCTACTTTAGAAGATAACTTCTATTCCAAAAAAAATAATGTAATCGAAGTCACCAAAGCTAAGATGTGCTACCAATTTCACTTGAATTTCTTTTTTTTCTTCTAAAAGGACTTTTATATTATCATCGTTCCCATATTTACAAAACTTACAACCTAGAAGTTCAAAACTAGCACATAAATGAACTTAACGAGAAAATGATCAAAAAAATTAGATTGTTTTTCCTGGAAGAATGTTGTTCTTTCCACCTCTGGAAGAGCGTCACTCTACTCTAGTTCTACCTCCTTTGTTTTCATTCCCATTCCAGTGCCAAAGGAACTGACAATGACGTATTTCTGAATACCGAAAATGCCTTCTTCAATCCTAATAACAACCTAATTCAACTCATTTGTCATTAAAATCTAACAAGTGGTGTCCTCTTCAGAGATTTGTGTGCCCATTTCTAATGTCTTTGAGCGGCTTTAGATATATTTCATCTATAGATTCTTATCGAGAAACAATTTTGCCCCACTCATTGAAACGATTAACAATGCTTGCATTGGAGTGAGTGGTGAGATAACTTTTCCAAACCTTTTATCCCTTCGGTGTACCTTCACACCTTTAGGGACAATGGCTAGTTTAGAATTTGATGAAAAAAAAAAAGTTTCATAATAGGAGTTTGATCATAACAAAATTTGCCAATTGCCCTAAGTGAAAGATAAATCGTGCGAGTCTAGACGCCTATTTAAGATCAAAATTTCAACATCATTTCGGAATCATTGTTGCTGATAAGGTTTATACTTTCAGAAATTTAATTAATGTCACTTTTAAATCAATATGGGTGATAATGTTCACATCATAATCAATTTGTTTTTATGGATCTAGTTGTCTGTAATAGTATAATGAAAGAAAAAAGCACGGTAGCAAGAAATTAAAAGTTCAATCCCAAATTCCATTTGAACATCGAGGGTCCACTCGCGCCCAATTACCATTTTTTCTTCGCACAATCGGCGTTCGACCTCCCCTTTTCTTCATTCATGGTTCGCCGTGATTTGGTTGGGAGTCAGCGATTTTAATTAGTCTGCACCATTTGCATGAACTGATTAAAATTAATAACCGCTGCAGAATGTTTTGATTGGCACTGGAGAATCGCAAGGAGAGAGAATTTTTTGACAGCTCCCACTCCACCTGATTGTGTTGTGGGACATAAGCATGTTCGCCAAAAGTTTTCATAATGCCCACAAATAGGATATGATTAACAACTGCGTGCCCGAGGAGTATATTTAGACTAAGCGTTAAACATATCGCTAGCGTTTGGTTAGAGAATCGGATATATTTAAGCCCACAAATCGGATATGATTAACAATTGTGTGACTGAGGAGTATATTTAGACTAAGGGTTAAACATATCGCTAGTGTTCGTTTATCGCGTCGAGCGGAGTTAATATTTTTGTCCTTTTCCTTCACAATACAGTGAGTGTTTTTATTCGCAAATTTTGTCATTTTTCTTCCAAAATACAGTGATAGAACTTTTATTTTTTAATTATTATATCTATTTTAATTGTGTATGAGTTTGTTTTTATTAAAAAATTATGTTATTTATCTATAATTTAATATTGGTAATTTAATTTTTATTTTTTTTTACATCTAAAAAAAAGTGGTGTATATTATGTATCTGTGCATGTTTGCTTCAATTTTTGTTATTTTTATTATATTTAAAATTAATTTATGTGTAAGGTGATGGACTTTTTAGTAACTCCCATTTCTATTAGTTGTTAATTTTTTTGTTTTTAATTTACTTCCTTCCTATAAATTATAGTTTTTTTCTCCATATTTTCAGTTTAAGATGACTTATTATTATATTGAAAACATATATATATATATATATATATATATATATATATATATATATATATATGGTAATATAAACAATATTAGTTAATCATATTTCTTAATTTTTTATGATAACATTCCACAATACAACATTTTATTAGTTGTTTTATTTTTGTAATGAATTTTTTTGTATTTATTTCCTTTTAGATTAATTAAACTATATTTAAACTAAGGGGCATGTACTAGCTAAAATGTGTTTTTAAATATAAATGAAATTTAGTCTCTTGATTTTTTTTTCTTTTTATTGTTTAATTCAAGTTACTAAACTTAAATTTATAATATTAAGAAAATTTTATTAAATTTCAAATAAAATTAAGGAAAAATAATACCAAGCAAGTAAAAGTTTTAGATTATTTAGCACAACCACATAAATTAATTGGTTGATAAATTCCTATAGACATCAAACACTTACCCAAGATATATTTCAAATTACCAAAATTAAAAAAAAAAAAAATCATAAAAATAACTAAATTATAATTCTCATGAGTTTCTAAGTGAGACCAGGTGGTGGTCTATTCCCAAGACACTCTGGAACGATACTATATGTCAGATTTGTGATACTAAGCAGGTGGAAGTTGAAAAACACTTCTTTTTAGACTCCTAGACTCTTACTCACATCCGCTCTCAATTCCCTAAAATTTTCCACACTTCCAATATTCTTAACCTATTAAGCCAACCCACCACCTATACCGATCTTGGAGTGCTTCTTTCCCTTCTCTTGGATCATAGAAACAAGATTTTGAAGAATCAAACTTACATTATTTTTCCTTTCATGAGGTCATTTAAAAAAAATCATGGAAAAAGATTTTTAACTACAAAGATTCACCCCACTTTACCATAAAATTCATAAAGTTTTTTAATGTGTAGATATGATTTGTTATAATACTATATTATATTATTGGCCAATATCATGACTTACTGCCACATAGTGAAAAGCCATGACTTATGTCCATATGATGTTTTTTTTAATAATCAATTTAATTAAAACTAAAGAGAGGGCATAGCTATTTTTTATGATAAATCTTAATCTTTCATATATCCCTACTACTTAAAATATTTTAAAATATTTTCTAAAGATTAAATTCTTATCATTTATTTAATAATTATTAATAATTAAATTAAAAATTTTAAAACTATATTTCAAAATAAAAAACGTCTACCAAAATAAACATGCCTACCCCTTTAAATTTTCAACTTTGATACTGTTTTTTTATACTGTTTATATGGGAGTAAAATTTCCTTCCCCCAGTTCGTCCGGAAAGAAGCTTTGTGCCATTATTTTCCAAATTTTGGCCTCTTTTGTCCATTTTTATCCACTGAAAACAAGTTGGTAACTTATCTGGCTTAATCCCCATACAGAACCCATGTATACGACCCTGAACGATCAATAGGAAGATTACATCTAATGGCTCGTGGCATTTTCAGACAATTACGACCACATTTAAACGTTGTTTTATCATATGTTATAATACTTCGCGCCTGAAATTGGATTATTTTAGTTTTTGGAGTTAGTTTATATATATATATATATATATATATATATATATATATATATATATATATATATATATATATATAATTCATTCTATTCATAAATTTAAATCATGACTATATATTATTTAAATTTGTTAAAAATATTCAATAATTAAATTATTTATACATTTGTAGGTCGATAGGCCTTTCTTTTGAATCAACTCACCTCAGAATTTTGTCTACCTTTTTCTTCTGCAAGTGACATGTGTGCATTACCACATTTATTCTTGATATCTTTCCCACTTTAGCTACTGGTATGGATTTGTTGACGCTTGGATAGTTTGTAAATAAATAAACCGTACAGTGTTTTCATTCCCGTCCATTACCCACTGTGTTTTGCATGAATATGACTTGAGATATAGGATTTTGGCCCGATTTGTAGCATTTAAAAACTTCTTAGTCCCGCTCGCATCATCTCATTTGTGCATTGTGGTAAACACATGGACTAATATGCAATAAGATAGTCAAAATGGTCAATGTATAGCTCCCTACGAATCCAAATAAGGGGGAAAATGTTTTGAAACGCATATATTTTCTTTAGCATTGGAAAAGAACTGCATATATTTTCTTTAGAATTGGAAACGTTCTGCTTTGGATTTTGTCAAAAAATCTGCAATTGGTAGATCAGAAGGGGCAATGGGTGCTTGCGAGGAAGCCAGACGCATAAGCAAAGCCAAAAGAAAGCATAAGAATGGCGATCCGTGTTAGTCAAGTTTCAGTGTAAGGGAAATCCCATAAGGACTTATAAAGGTAACAATGGATTTTTCTTCTTGAGATTTAATATATAAATTCCATTTAGGTATCAGGGAAGATGTCTCAAATTTTGAGATGATGGTAGCTTTGATTTTTATTTTCTTAATTTTTGTTGAAATGGGTGTTTGTTGGGTTTGAGCAAAAATCAGAGATTTTCAGCAATGATTTCAATTGGGTGGCAAGATAAACCTCATATTTTGATTCAATATGGTGTTTGTGGGTTTCAATTTTTTCCATGTTGCATTCTAAATTAGTTTATTTGTGATTCTCTCTGGAAAATGATGAATTACGTGCTTCACTAGATTTCATAAAATTCCCATATTTTCAATGAGCTTTAATTGGATGTTAGGGAAGTGACATTCACAACAAGTTGTGGTGGCCTCTATGTATTGGAGGATTTGAAACAGTCGAAACAGAATGAAATATGGGGGTTCGAGGCTTGGACATCCCTATGCAGGCTGAGGGAATTGTGTCCTCTGATCCAATGCATAAAAAATTACATGTCCATGGACATAATGGCTAATACCCTTCTGGCAGCAGGGGCTTCTCCAACCACGGTTCACGTCTTTGAAGAGATTTCAAATTTTACTCCTCATGCTAAGGTCTTGTGCATCAATATTGGGACTCTGACCGCTGATTGGACTGTTTCAATGAACGTTGTTGCAGGCAAGGCTGCAGAGGCTCAAAAGCCTTAGGTATTGGATCTAGTGGTTACGGGGGATTCTACATATATAATAAAGAGTTTTCTGGAGCTCATTGATCTTAAAACAATAGTCATACGAGGAAATGCTTCAGAAATCTTGGCATTAGCCAGTGCTTCTATTGGCTCAACCAAGGTCAATCCTTAATCCTTATGTGATATTTCAATTCCTATCATGTGGGTTTTGATGATTTTGGCACAAATGGTTACAAGGGTCATCCACACTATTATCATGTTGGCTTTATTCTTTACATCCAATCAGTTGATTGAACTAGGGTACAGGGAACCCAAATCTATGGTTTCTTTTTCTTCTTTGTTGATAAACAGAGTAGGTATGGTGGGGATGTTTGCACCTTATTGGTTGATACTGTGGCCGATATTGAAACATAAATTATGTATATGATCTTGAGAATTTAGGAATTGAGCCTAGATTCAATGGGATGTATATACATGGTCACTAAATGAATATTATGAATGGAAAAAATTTACCTCTTGATGATTTCATGATATTCTTCCATGGTCTACCAAAAGGTGCCTTGTTTTCCATTTCCAGTAGAGTCCAAACAAATGCTTAGGCTGCGTTTTAATATTATTGATAGGATGTTGTTCTCTTATCACCTTTTGAAGCTCCAGTGTACTCTGTGTTTCTCATTTGATATTTAGGATTATTGACTGCCACTACCAAAGGTCAATTCATTAGGGGAATTTTGAGGTCTAAAATGGGCCTCTTAAGGAAAATGTACAATCAAGATTCATGTTATGGTAACCAATCACATTTTAGGGGATGACATCATCCCTAATGGTTGAGGTGGCATTGCTTGAGTTAATGGTACTTACTTGTCACATTCTCAATGGTGGATAAAAACTCATGGTTAACCATGGTAGTGCTCTAAGTAATTTTAAAGTCAAAGTAAAGTACTCATAATAAATGTCATTTTACACTTTTTGAATAAAAATATATTATTGTCATTTCATATTTCTTGAAAGAAACAATGCATATCCCTATACATTTATTATATTATATTATTTTTATATAGTATATTAATTACATGTTATTATACAATTTAAATAATATAAATTTTAATTAATAGCATATAATATAATTAAGAATTTATAAATTTATATTTTTATTTTATTTTAAGTTATTTAAGTACAAAGGATAAATGCATTAGTAGTTCAATGATAATGACTTTTTCTTGAAAAGATCATTCTTATTTATAGTCACATCAATACAATTTTTTTATTAATTTTATTTTGGTACAACTTTTGAATTGACTTTAACTATGGTTACATGGTTTATGGTGCAAAAAGTGAATTTCAAATTCATAAATATTATTTTATTAGTTTAGCTATTATTTTATTATTTCCATAGGAGGCCCATTTTAGACCTCAAAATTCCCCTAATGATTTAAGCTGATTTATTACACACATTTCAACCTTGCGTATCCCTAGTAGAAACCAAGTATCTGAAATGTCATTATCATGCAATACATAACACCCAATAATAGCATATTACAATTTATTATTTACATTAGCCATGGACGATATGAAACCCACTCTCAATTCTGATTGCAGGAAACAGGGTCCTAACAAATAAGCCTTTCACGTTTTACCTCAACATCTAACTTAAATATTTTATTTTTAAAATTCTCAGAGGATGATATTCATTTTCCCATGCTCTAGAAAATATTACTATGCAGAAGTGGAGATATAACATGAGTGGATCTTGTAGGCCACTAAGGTGGGTCCATGGGTCCAATATCAATGTGATCATGTCCTGGCTCAACACAGTCCTGGTGTGAACTCCCCAAGCCATTAAGAGAACATGAGCACCTATAATAAAATATTCTTATTCCATTCTTCAATAATATCTTCATATTAAAATCAATATATGTATGTTGATTTTAATTACTGTGTAAATATATACAATTTTTCACTACATTTTTTTTTGCTCGCTATTGGTGTTTGTATATTGTACGTAAAACCTTGTAAATTTTGTAAATTTTGATGTAGAATTACATCCCTCAATATGATAGATAGCAAAATATAGTAATGAGAAGGCTACTACTAGGATAACCACAATATAAAAATACCCCATGATAACATGTAGCCGGAAGCCATTTTTATAGAGTGCTCATGATGATATTATTCAACATCTAATAATAAAAAAATTCATCAGTATGAAACAGAGGAGATGTCGGATATGGATATTGGAAATAGACTTTCCAAAGGGGCATTGGTAATGATATTATTCAGCATCTAATAATAAAAATGTTCACTTCGTCTTACTCCTCAGTATGAAACTGAGAAGATGTCAGATATTGGAAATAGAATTTCTAAAAAGGCATTGGAGTGTCAATGTTTTAAGAGTGGGTATTTTTGTCACTCACTAGATTTTATTTATTTTTTATTTAGAAATTTATGATATGTCAAAGTTTTTTTTTGGAAAAGATACTTATTTTAAATTTCATATTTTTCAGAAAAATATTTTCCACTTTTTAAAACTTTTATATGAAGATATAAATTCTTTTGTCCAACACAAGAAACAATGTGGAGTGATAGAGAGAAACAAAAAAAAATTAAATCTGTACGAGACACAGATTCCCCACTCACTCACCACATTACTTTTATAGCAAAGGAAGCCCTATAGATATTTAAATAAATAGGGTGAATTAGCAAATTACCATTGGTTATGTAAGTTATCAAGGAGATGCAAATTGGTAAACAAAGGATTGTTTATTTGAACGTTTTTGTACAATTTATTGTTATGGTTTTGTATTTTTTATGGTTTACCTCACAATTAAAAGTTAATGAGTCTTTATGGTTTATCTCTCAATTAAAAGTTAATGAGTTGTTGTGATAACGTTGAACTAAAAATTACTTTTATTAAATTTTTAAATTTTAAATATGTAATATGAAATATTTTAGAAATCAAATAGGATATTTTGATAAGCTTAAATTTATTTTATTTTTAAATTATATTTTCAAATTTATTTTATTTTAAAAATAAAAATAAAATTAAAAATTTAAATATTACAATTTAATAACTATAATAAAATTAGTGTAAGATAATAAAATTAAGGTAATTATATAAATTAAATATTATTAATCCATAATAAACAAAAAAGAACTCCATATATATTTCAATTTGTTAAAATTAAAAAAATCATAAATTGACTAAATTTTATGTCTATTTAAAATAATAATGATAATTATTATTGATAAAAGAATGGAGTCATCTAACGAGACGGAGGCATTGCCTAGGCGGCCAAAATTGGCCGCAATCAAGGCCAAAAAAATTTAAGAAATCTTAGTTTAAATCATGATTTTGATGGTGGAAATGGATTCAACACCATCAAAAACCTCTAAGGCACCCAAAATATTAAAGTTTGATAGTTATAAAGTGGATTTACAAAAATCCCTGCCTGATTTTCTTAAAATCTTACCGGAATTTCCATGATTTTCAGAGCGAAAAACAATCAAGTTAAACTCCAAAATAAATAAATAAATAAATAAAAATAAAATATAGAAGTAAACTATTTATTTCTTTAAAAATATATATGTAAGAAGATTCTAAAAAAATGTAAAAATTCTTAAAACCAAACAAAGTTAATCATTACTTATTGTTTCCTCTTACTAAAAATTGTCCATTCTAGAAAATCAATATTTCTTCACAATATTTAAATTTTTCATTATTAAAATAAAGCAAATTAAGTCAACTTTCATTATTTCAATATTTCAATTATTATTTTAATTGTGTGTTACCAACTTAATACACACATGCTAAACAACATAAATCTAGTACAATAATTATTATTTCAAATCAAAGTACAACTTTTCCAATTCAACAATTTCAATTTTACAATTCTATAAATCTTTTTTTTACACTTTTAAAACAACTGTTAATAAATAATAAATATATACACTATAAGTGAATATCACCAAACGACACGAATCTCAAATTTATAACCAGCGCCTTCAAAATAATGGGTGTAAAACTCATAAGTTCATAAATTTAATCCCAGAGTTGAACTTTGAATATATAGATAGAATTATGTTTATCACAATTTAAAGTCAGATAAATGTGTAAAGTGATATTAGTATCTGTGCACATTTTCAACCATAAATGTGAACTTCGAAAACGAAGGTTAAAAAGAGTGAACCAATGAATTTTATTTATAATTGGTTAAGTACAATGAATTTTACTTATATTCGTTAATTACAAATTTACAATGTTACATATCCTTTAGCTTTAGCTTTATTTTATATATATATATATATATATATGGAGTGTGCAGCAAGATCAGTCCCTTCCCCACTCAATGAGAGACGATTTACCATACAAAAACAAAAGCAACCTTCAATTGTGGATTTAATATTCAGCTGATAAACATTTATATTTTTACAAGTTCCTATATCATTCCTCCTCAATTGTGGATATAATATTCAGCTGATTTTTTTTATATTTTTACAATTTCTTGATAATTTCATGACAACGTCGAATTGGGATATTTTTTTTTGCAGATTGCATGCAACGTTTGTCTCCATAAAACCCAATATCAATTTAAATTTGGTTGTAATATTTATGTAGCATAATATTATTTATATTTAGATAAATATTATTATAATTATGTTGATAAAGGTAATTAATATACTTTGACTCATTGGTTTTGATTGGTGGAAAATAGTGGAAAATAGTGTAAATAGTGTTAATTTTTATAGGGTCATATTTTTAAATTTTTTTATAGAGTCAATTATTTTAAAAATAATATATTTGTGTTAGTTGATAATAAAAAATCAATGTGTGGGAGAATCACTTGTGAATTAAAATATTAATATAATTAATTATGAAATATATATAAAATGGATCATTATAGTTGATCAACTATGATTATATAGACCAAGTTTGACCATGTTCTCAACACCATTTTGTTCACAATTGACCATGACCATATCAACATAACTAATAATGAAATATATATGATTTGGTTCATAATCGTTGATCACACTAAACAATGCTTTTCCATGGATGAGTACGCTTGACTAAGTAAGGTTATGCTTGACTATAGTTGACTTTTGTTAGCTATGGTTAAGTATGTGTCACTACGTTTGACTTTGATAGATATGCAGAACTAAATTCTTCAAAGGTTGAATTTAGTTGCTCATGTTTGATTGTAATTGACTATTAATTATTGGCCATGGTTGAAGTAGGTTGACTTCATTTAACTATGGTTGACTGTGGGTGAAAATACTCACTATATATAACCATGTTGATTGTGGTTAATCGTGATTGACTATCGTTGACCGTGTGGGGTCGAACATGGTAGACCACATTTGAGAATGATGAACTTTTG
The DNA here is from genome assembly GCA_034641835.2 of Pinus albicaulis. Taxonomy (NCBI): domain Eukaryota; kingdom Viridiplantae; phylum Streptophyta; class Pinopsida; order Pinales; family Pinaceae; genus Pinus; species Pinus albicaulis. The sequence goes on from JAXQQM020086121.1 coordinate 255,654, forward strand.
TCGACCTTTGTTGACTATGGTTGAGCATGTTTAAACAAGATATGACCATGGTCAACCATGCCCACAACCATGGTTGACCAAGGTTGACCAAGGCCATGTTTTCCATGTCTATAAACATTAGGGAATTTAGGTCTAAAAAGAGTCACCAAAGGAAAATAATAAAATAATAAGAGTTATGAAGTTAAAAAAAAAAGAAATGAAACTATTTTTCTTGCTATATTTTGGGATATCTTCTTATAGGTTTGATCAAATGTCATGCATAAGCATCGGTTAGGTGCATAATTAAATTCCCCATCCAATGAGTACCTACTCAGCATACTTCCGAGTAAACCCACATTGAAAAAAATGAAAATACATAAAAAAGAGTGTTCATGTATTTTCAACATGTTTTTTCAAATTTTTTGATGTGTGTCTACTCATAAGTATGCCGAGAGGGTACTTGTTGGATGTGTAATTTAATTTCACATCCAATGGGTGTCTACACTTGAAATTTGAGTAAATCTATAAGTAGATAAGTAAAAAATACAATTAAAAAAATAGTTTTCTCCTTTTCCCTCCAAAATATTTCCCCCGAACGATGACATCATCATCTTGAATCCTATTGGTTCTTTTAAAGTTAATTTCGTTAGTACATTTTTTGTTTTGAGACCCATTTTTAAACTTAAAATTCCTCTATTGCAAGACCATGGTTGATTATGGTTGACCATGACCATGGTTGATTATGAGTGTGAGCATGGTAGATTGTGACCATGGTTTTCCATGATTATCTGTGTTAACCATGTTAGAATATGGATGAGCATGGTTCAACATGAACATGGTTGCGTATGGTTGACCATGTATGCTTATGTATGGCCATAGTTGAATTTTGTTAGCCATGGTTGATTATGTTTGACTTTACTAGATTTTGGAAAATCACATTTGTCAAAGGTTGAATTTGGTTGACCATGTTTGATTATGGTTAACTATTAATTATCAGCCATGGAAGAAGTTTGTTGAACTCATTTGAAGTTGATCAAATATGGTGGATACCAGAACTTACCTCGATTTTAAATTTTGGGAATATTCTATAATTTGATAGACACGAGCGAAGTCAATGTTTGACCTTGCTCTTGTATGTTAGATTTTAGAATATTCTCGAAAACTGCAATCAAGATAAGGATGGGTATGGTGGACCATGGCTGAACATGTTGACTGTAGGTAACTATGTAGATCGTATTTAACCATTGTTGAATATGGTTGACCGTGTTTTACCATGACAACCTTTTGTTGACCATGGAAATTTATACTTTTCAAACGTGGTAGACCAGATTCGACCATGATGAACTTTCTTTCACCTTCATTGACTATAGTTTACTTTGGTTGACTATGGTTGAACATGACCATGAGCATGGTTAACTATGTCTATGACTATGGTTGGGTATGGTTAATAATAGTTGACCAAGACCATGACCATAGCTAAATATGATTGACCATGGTTTGTATGATATAAAGGGTTTTCATGGTTGTTAATAGTTGACTATGTTTGACCTAGGTTGACCATGATTATGGTTAACTGTGACCTTGTTTAATTATGGTAGACCATGACCATGAATGATTGTATTTAACCATGGATGACTAGTTGAAAACAAATATGTCCATTGTTGACCATGACCATCACCATGGTTGATTATGATTAGTAAAAGGTTGTTTTTACCTTATTTTAACCTTAGATTAACTATGATGAGCTACCTATAGTTGAGTGTTCATTATGTATAATCATAGTGAAGTTAAATTGCAATTTTCATCATGGTTGACTAGTGATGATTTGTTGCATTCTTAATTGTTGACCAAGAGCATGGTGGACTATGTTTCATCATAGTTAACTATGGTTTACCATAACCATGACCATGTACATGGTTGATTATAATTTATTATATTTATAGTTGTAGTGATAATTTGTTGCATTCTCAATTATTGACCAAGAGCATGATTGACTATGTTTCATCATAGTTAACTATGGTTTACCATGACCATGACCATGTACATGGTTGATTATAATTTATTATAGTTATAGTTGTCATTGCCCATACTTCAACCTTAAATGATTATGTTGTGTCGAGTATTGTTAAAATATTTAATAGTTACCCCAAGTAAATCATTATTCTATTAATTAGCTTATACAAACCATAATTATCTTTAGATGGCCATGGTTTTATGTTGACATAATTGACTATAATTGTTTATGGTTCATTTTTGTCACATTATATCCGGAACAATTTTATTGTATAATAACAATGGATTTTATTCATCATGACACTGTACTTATAATGTTGAAATATATTTACTAAAATATGACATAAAAATATCTTCATCACGTTCTCATACATTGTAATGTTTGGGCATCACATGCACATTGTAATGTTTACTGTGATATGTTGAATTTAATCCCATTACGAGATAACATCATCACATAGTAATGTTCTTTACAATTATATCAAATAGAAAAATTACTTAAAATTTCGCTCTTTTCCTTTAAATTTCAAAATTATCTTGAAATCTAGGATCAACCTAAAGATCACTATACACCACTCAGTTGAATATTCGTCGACTAGAGTTGATCATAACAGAGATTATTCGATGCCGCACGTGAGGGATAAATCGTGGTCTCCACGTCTAATCCAAAGAAAGAGATCGGGATTTCAACGTCGTTTTTGAATCATGGTTGCGGATAATGTTTATACTTTCGAAAATTTGATGAATGCCACTTTTAAATCAATATGGGTGATAAGGTTCATATCATAGTAAAAGTTTAAGTGGATTTATCTTTATTTTTCTAAACTTTTTAGATAAATTTAAAATGCGCCAAAGCCATTGGACATAGATTCAAAAGTTGGAAAATGTGACAGAAAAGTTTATCCCACATCGTCAAGGGAAGGAAAAGTTCATCTAAAACCATGGCTGCATCTATTTCTTCGTTCATGGTTCAGCGTGATTTGGTTGGGACTCGGAAGTCAGGGCTTTTAATTAGTCTAAGCCAATTGTCAGGAAATGATTAAATTGATCAGAGAATTGTGTTGTGGGACATGAGCACTTACAGAATTGATTAGGAGTATGTTTAGACTTGAATGGGTTGAACGTATCGCTAGTTTTGAATTTGTATTGTCCTGGAATGCGGTCATAATTATTTTTTTTCTCCAATAACTTGAAGTGTCTGGCTGGAGAAATCGCACTTCGAGTACTCTCAAAGTTGTACATAGAGCTTTGGTAATGGAGCACTAGACTTGTGAGGAATTAACCCACACGTAGTTGTTGAACCAAATACCTGCATACTTTGTTTAAGGTGTGGTGATAGAATTTTTAGTTTTTTTTTTTTAAATTATTTAAAATGTGTTTTGAATATAAATGGAAAGTGTATTTTGAAAAAATTGTGTAATATTTATATTTCATAATTTTATGTAAATTATTTAACTTAAATTTATAATTTAGAGAATTTTCTATTAAATTTGAAATAAAATTAATGAAAAATAATATTAAATAAAAAAAAAAAATTAGATTAATTAGCATAACCATATGAATAAAATAGCCAACTTTAAAACATTTAACTATGATATAGTTCAAATTATCATAATTTTAAAAAAATCATAAAAATTAACTAAATAATAATTTTATTTTAAATTATTTTTATTATTAATTATAAAAATAATTAATATATGAATTAAATATATATATTTAAAAAACATGTAACAAAACTTTTATTCACCTTTATTTATATTATTAATTATAAAAATAATTAATATATGAATTAAATATATATATTTAAAAAACATGGAACAAAATTTTTATTCACCTGCATTTTTTAATGGTAGAAATTCTTAATCTATAAATAAGATTTGTTATATGACAATTATTTTTTCTTTAATTAAAGAAAAGACAACTATTTTTGAGATAAATCTTAACCTTTAATTTATATGACTACTTTTAAAAATATTCTATAATATTTTGTGGAGGTTAAATTCTTACTATCTATCTAATAATTATTTATAATTATTAAAACTTTATTGCAAAATAAACATACATATTAACATAATTAAACTACACTACCAATCTAGATCTATCTTAACTCTAGATCTAAAAGAGCCACTAGGGTTCAATCTGAGGCTCAAATTTTTTTTTGGAGTGAAAAGAGATTTGATCTTTCTTCGAGCTTGGTATATCTAAAGTTAAGATGGATCTAGGTTGGTATTATATAAATTTCACATCTCTATATATAAAATTATTCTCATTTCTATTTTATTAGAACTTGATTTAACTATGGAATATCCACACAATATTTTTAGTAGTAGTGAATTTTTGGAGTGAAAAGAGATTTGATCTTTCTCAGCCCTTGGTAGATTTAGAGTTAAGATGGATCTAGGTTGGTATTATATACATTTCACATCTCTATATATAAAAAGGTATTCTCATTTTCTATTTTTTTAAAACTTTATTTAACTATGGAATATCCAGACAAATTATTTTCCCATTTTATTAAAACTTGATTTAACTATGGAATATCCACACAAATTATTTAGTGGTAGTCAAGGTAGAGGGTTTAGATATATATCAAAAGTATAATTTTTTTTTGTTTTAGGTTTAATTTAAAAAATGTCCTTGAGAGATCTTTCACTAAAAATCACATAAAAAAAATTTAGTCTATGCATTTCAAACCATCTAGTGTGCTAGAATATAACAACTAGTTTTGACTAAAAATTTATCATTAATTAATAAATAATTTTTAATTCAAATAAAGTGATGGATAGAAATTAGATGTAAATAAAGAATTAAATTAATTCTATTAATATTATTATTTTAATCAAAACTAAGGTCAATAATAATAAGGTCAAGCTTAATTATTCTAAACAATAAAAATGAAAACTATTAATAAGAAAATGAAAACAAATAAACAAATAAATAATAAACATACAAAATAAAAATAATAAAGTCAATTTTAACTATTTGAAGCAATAAAACTAAAAATAGTAATAAGAAAATAGAAAAAATAAAATAAGTAAAGTTTAAATATAAATCAAGATAATGAATTAAATCAATTTTATTATTTAAATCCAAAAATAAAATAATATGGTGAAAAAAATGAATAGTAAATAAATAAGAAATAAAGGAATACCAGAAATTCTAATTAATAATAATAATAATAAATAAACAAATAAAACAACCCCAAGGGTTAGCTCAATTGGTTGAGTTCTCGTTGATAAGTACCTCGCAATTTGGGAGGTTACATGGTCAAATCTCCTCGATGCCCTTGGGGCTAGGCCTTGCTTCTTTCGCTGACAGGTAGATCCCTTTGGGTTGACCTACTTGAATTTTCTCGTGGATGTAGCGGTCAACCAGTGTTTGTGAACCAACCTTTAAAAAGACATTAATAAATAAGTAAAAATTATAAAAACTTAGGAATACAAGGTATGGAGTGAACCAACCTTCAAAAATACATTAATAAATAAGTAAACATTATAAAAACTTAGGAATACAAGGTATGGATCCAACACCTGCTAATACTCCAACCATCGTCTCTATTAAGATTGATATGCATATTTTCAATTTCCAAGTCCTCTCTAAAATAGAATGAAAAACACAATCGCTAATCACATGAACATGAAGAAAGATCAATCACACATAACATAGATAATTTCCCGGGGAGAGCTTACAGCTTAAAACCCCACTATCTTCAATTGTATTTTAAGCATGCATCATGAAACAAATACAATGTCTTTCTCTTCTCACAAGAGCCTCCAACATTCAGCTATCTGTCTCACACTGTCCTCGCAGAAAACTGACAAATTCTTAGTCAATTTCCAGCCTCCTGACATTCTGCCTTGCTTGCGCAATCCCTGATGATCAAGATCCCTAAAATATAGGAATTATTGCTTTCCTTGACTGCACAAGTATCATGGTAACTCCAATGGGTGGTTGGTTGCATGTGTGCAAGCCAATAATGTCACAACCGATAGTCAACTTCCCTTTCACCTACAACTCAAATGGGTCTCCACTGGATCTGACATGCATGCAACTAATAATAGTAAATCTTCAGTTGTATGTGAGATCATTGCATGTGAATTAATTAATATTTAATTCACTTGATCTCTCACTACTTGTATCTTCAGTTACAACTAGCACAACTGATTTTAACTCACTTAACTGAGTTAAAATATTTACAACTTGCACCAACTCATGCACCACTGCACTTCGAACTCTGTTACAACTAGAATTACTCTACATGTCCCACCAACCAACCTCTAACTCTAAATCCACTAGCTAACTGAATTTTCCACTTTCAATTAACTTATTCAAGTCCACATTGAGAATAGATTACATTTTATTGTCCATCTAAATTAAGGGATAATAAAAATAGACATGCACCCAAAAATAACACTATGGGCCCCACCCTAGTTTGGGTGCTTAATGCAACCAGTTGCTAAATGAAACCAAGTGCTTAATGCACTAGGCATGGGTGCTGAATCTTCTTGTTGAATCTCAAAAATGAAAATGATCAATCCTTCTTCAATGCATATGTGATGTTTTGTCTTTTTTGCGTGTTCTGCAAAAGCGGAGGAGCGAGACTTTCCATGTTTTATTTTAGCTGCGTGCTCATGAATCCTCTGATTAATTGAGTGGTCAGCTTCACCAATGTACAAAGTCCCACAAAAGCAAGAGATGACATAAATACCTTTCCCATATTTAGGGTTCATAGGGTCCTTCACAGATTTTTGAGATAATGTTTAGGGGCCTAAATGTTGAAGGAACCTTATGCTTCTTCAGAATCTTAACAATCTTCTAAAAAGAAATATCTATAAAATATTTTGATTGTGAATGACTTATGATTTTTGGGCATGTGGTATTGATAAGCCATGGTATTTTCCCATGGTATTGTAACAAAGCCTATTTACAAGTTAATAATATCTATTGGAAAATAGAGGTGAATATCCATGGTTAAGAATCTTTTTATATTGTAATATTATTATAAGTATTAAGTGTTGGGAGTCACGATTGTCATTAGACCAAAAAACCCACAGTTGTTAGTCATCGATTACATCGCCAAAGATAAGGATCCACGAGAGGTAATTATTCCATGTCATGAAATACATAGGGAGTGTTGGTTTATCTAATGTCCAACAATCTCCCTCCCAACGCGAGTTGGGTGTGTATCGAACTCGTGACCTACGCTCTGATACCACTTGTTGGGAGTCACGATTGTCATTAGACCAAAACCCGTAGGTGTTAGTCAATAATTGCATCACCATAAATAAGGATCCACGAGAGGTGGTTAATCCATGTCGTCAAACACACAGGGAGTGTTGGTTTATCCAATGTCCAACATTAAGTTTTGGCGTAGTCTAACTTATAGATGAAATAACCTTTTTCACTAGAATTCGAGATACAATTTCAGGCAAGAATGCTAGTTTTTGTTGCTTCGACTATATTTCTGAATGCATAAATTGATATTGCACCCTGAAAAGACATTGGGGCACTCGAATTCTACACATTATCTTCCATATTTTGGTTAAAATTAACCAGGAAAAAATGTCGTGAAAAGGGTCATTTTGTCTATAAGTTAGAATACACCTTAAATTTGTATCTGCTTATTAATTAACTTTGAATAGGGTTACAAAATCATTATTAATCCTTGTTAAGGAAGGACTCTAACAATAAATTTTCTCATTGACCATTATTTGTTTAACATTGACCAATGCAACTTATAATGTTTAATTTTGAAAATTAAATATTTTTTTCCAATATTATTAAAAAACTATTTTTCAAACATTGAGTTGGTTATAACTTGAATTTCTCATTATATCTTTTGCATAATATAATTCCATGTGGATAACTGCGTCACTTATTTTATGCCATAATTTATTGATGTGATTCTAAGATTCGTGTATGATTTTTTAATATTTATGTACTTATTTTTCGAGTAGTATTTAAGTGTGACTTTTTGGAAAGTTTTCCAGTTTATTTGTCGATCTATTTTTTCTAGAATCCAGCAGGGGTTCAGTAAAATCACAAGTTTGATATGTGAACTCTTCACAATCGAAGTGCCCCATGGGGTTTTGAGGGTGTTGAATCAATATATGCAGTCAAAAAACTAGTTTAAATAACACAAATCAAGATTTGTCTACAATTTTTCACCAGATTTCAGTAAAAAGTTCTCTAGAAACTTCAAAAGTCACATTTTAAAGACTACTCTCTTATTTTTAATCCAAAAATAAGATCCTTGAAAATAACTCATATTTATGTAAATACCATATTTACCATTAGTTACTTCCCACCATAATTTAAGCAAGTCTTTTCATAACAAATGTATAAAAATAACATGTAAATAAATATAAATTCAACATATTGAGTAGACATTTAAAAAAATTCAATATACTATCTTTCTTACATTACACTTAATGTCTACATATCTCACATATACTGGATTGTAGTATGCCTCTCAATGCAATAAAAACTTATGTCCCACCTTTGCGTTTTCAACTCCCATGAGTCAAATTTCCTTCCCCTCCATCGGGAAGGCGACTTCATACAATTCTTTTCCAAAAAAATTTCTCTTTTGTCCATTTTTTTTCCACTAAGAATGACCCGATATCTCATTTGATTTAATTCCTCAAAAGGAAACCATGTGTATGGCCATGAATGATCAACACCAGGAAGTTTACATCTAATGTTTCGTCATGTTTACAAGCATTTATGCCCATATTTAAACCTTGTTTTGTCATATGTTACAATACTATGTCCCGTAATCGGATTATCTTATATTTTAAATTTTAGAGTGTTTTTTTATCGTTTTATATTTTAAATTTTAGAAACTTTTGATATATTTTATACTTGTCAAATACATGCTATATTGTTTTTTGATTTGGTAAAAAAATTTCAGCTTTCAATTAGTTATGAAAATTTTAAAGAGATTCTATGAAGTTTATTAAAGTTTTGAAAAAAGTAAATATTAAACTTAATATTTTGAAAATTAAAAAATAAATTTTTCATTTTTTAAAATGTAAATTGTTTGGTTGATGGTTATTTTCATGTGGTTTTAATTGAATGTTCACATATAAAAACTATAATAAAAATACATAAAATCTATAAAAAAAATTATTGTTTATCAATATCAACTTCAAGGATCACATCTCATTACTTCAATGGTATCGAAGATAATTGAACTTGTCACCTCACAATAACAAAGTCCTCAAACCTAAAAAATAAACTTTATTTATATTTATTAATTACATATTTACACTAATTTATATCTTTTGTATTTTATATATTTAATATTTAAAAAAACATAGTAATATTAGTACCTTCCTCACTCAATTGGAGAGGGTTTACAATGCAAAGACAAAAGCATCCCTCATTTGTGGATTTAATATTCACTTGATAAATAATTATATGTCGGAGGCGTTCTCTTTGCTGGCTTGGGGTGAGTAAACATTTTTCACCCCAAGCAATAAGATAGCTTCACTATCGCCCTTCCCACTAATAAGATTTTGCCATCTATTAGCTTACATTATGCCCATGTTTTCCCTGTTGGTACTGCAGAAATGCTTTTTGCCCACGTTTTCCCTACTGACTGACTCTTTCTGTACTACCTGTTTCTGCAGTTATTCCACGACTCATTTCACTTTGCAAGAAAATACATGAGATCGCGTGGGGGTGGGCTGCATGGTTTGGAGCTGCAAAACATGTGATTCCTGCAGCGAAGGGCAAGAGTAGTATTGTGAGAAGACAATTTTGATATATAACACCATTAATGTGGATGGGTCTCCCACTTATGGAGGTTATTCATCCTTGATGGTTTGTGACCAAAGGTATGATATTTGGTTTACCCAATTCATGCATTGGGACAAAATTTAATTTAGATCCTGGCCAAATGTCTTTTTAATCATTTTTGTGGTGCCAGATTTGTAGTGAATATTCCAGAGACTCTGTCATTTCATGCAGCAACCCCATTGCTCTGTTCGGGAATAACTGTATACATCCCCATGAAATATCTCCAGATGTAACAGCCTGGTAAAAGCCTTGGCATTGTAGGGCTTGGCGATTTGGGGCACATGGCTGTGAAAATTGGCAAAGCTTTTGGGTTGAAAGTAACGGTAATCAGTACATCGCCTAGGAAGGAAAAGGAAGCGAGAGAGGATTTGGGGGCAGACCATTTCATTTTCAACAAAGATCCGAAATAAATGGAGGTTGCAACCAAGTCCCTGGATTACATAATTGACACAGTCTCTACTGACCATCCTTTGTAGCCTCTCCTCAATTTATTGAAAGTTAATGGGAAACTGGCTTTGGTTGGTCTGCCTGAAAATCCTCTGTCTTTTCATCCTATAGACATCATATCTGGTAAGTTCTTGCACCCTTTTAAGCCTCTTTTCCAATGCATACTAGGTGATTTTTTTCATTTAAGCTTACTCTATGGATACAAACGTATTTTTTTGTTTTTTTTAGGTGTGGTTAAGCGACTGGGTTTTCTTTTCTTTTTTTTGGTGTTTACAGGTCGGCGATTTGTAGGGGGGCAGTTCAAGTGGAGGAATAAAAGAAACTCAAGAGACATTGGACATCTGTGTAGAGCATAACATCTACTGCATGATTGAAAACATTCCAATCGACTACATGAACACAACAATGGAACGATTAGTGAAGGGAGATTTAGTTGATGCAGATTTAGTTGTCTGCCAAGTAAGATAAATATTTTCAAAAGCCTATCATAATTTTTTTTTTCCTGTATTATTTCCTTGTTCAATTCTGCATTAAAAATATTATTGATGCTTTTGTGTAAAATAGTCTCTTCTGTCTGCCTAAGTAAAGGAAATCCTTTACTTTGGAACCATCGCTTACATTATTCAAATTTCAAGGCAAAGGTTTCGGGCTAGAGTTCTGCAATTTATCCCCATTTTGTTGACCAAGTGAAAAGTGGGGTATACAAAAGAGCTCGAAGTTAGTTTTAACTTCTACAATGTTAGGATTCTTTTGATGCATTGGTTGTACTGCACATTGTTTACATGTAAACGGTAGTAGGAAAAAAAGTAACCTGGATAACTCACTCCATTCATAATCTGGGAAATGAATAGGTAGTGAATGATGCAGACTCGGGGAAGGATTTTTCGTTGTGCGATTATAATAGAGATGGTGATTCATACAGATAATTTTAATGAAATGGTATTTCATTATTACAATAGAGATGGTGATTCATACAGATAATTTTAATGAAATGCTATGTCATTCTTTTTGCATTTCTAGTTAATAGTTTTACGCACTATAGCATGTGGCTCTATGTATGAACACTTATGAAAACCATTACATAATACCAGAAGCCACTAATTTCCTCCATAGCCTCAAGTGCTCTCCAAAAAACCCAAAAGCACAATGGAGCTTAGAATTTAGAGAAATCACTAGACTGTCTATGACCATATGTTGGGTACCGGATTTGTATACTTTCCTTTCCCATTTTACCTTATCTTTTTATCTCTTTGTTCCATTATTTATCTTAAAAGCATGAGGTAAAACCCTTCTTCCTATATTTTATGGGATATTTGATTAATGATGTATTTGTAATGGAGGATTTACCTTTCTACAGATTAACTCTGATATTTCTTCAGATTTGGCTACAACAGGAGTGTTGCGGCCGCGAGTCAAGGCACAACCCATCATATCCAATATCTTCCTTATTTGCTGCTATAGCGTGATAGCCATGGGTATATCAACACTATCTTAGGCTTTCTTACGGTTTCTTTCTAGGCATTCCAATTGTCGTTGTAACAATATGTATTTTTGTAACAATGGAGTCGTTGAGAGAAATTGGGGGTTTCAGGACAATTGTATAAAGAGGCCTACGGGCTGTGAATCGGGAGACGCTTGGACATACAGACTTTGTAATAAATCTTTTTATCATTAATTGAATGTACAACAGCTTGTTGTTTCTCCTATAATCTTTGAGTTTCCACAGCCCTGATCCAAGAGTTGGGCCCACTCTTGTGATCAGGTGTTGCATTCTTCTTTCTTTTCTTTGCAGTGTTGTGCTTGGTGTGATTCTTTATTTGTTGTTACAGTTGCGTTAATTGCTGTGGATGCCTTTTATTTCTGGAGTTCATTTCATTACTGTTACAGTGGTATTTGTGTTATAGATTAAACTTGTGATCTACAACGGACCATGTGCTTGTATCTGCATATACTTTGCCGTTAGTATTGAAATAAATAACGCCCTCAGGTTGATAATTTATGTGGAAAAAGGGTTGAATTTTGTTCATATGTGGACACCAAAATTTTGGCGTTGTTGCCGAGGAAGGCTAACAGGTGCAAGAACAGGATCTGCAACAGATCTCAGAGTCGATCTCTCGTCTTGAGGTGGGAATCTATTACCCAGCTTCAAGTCCTGAGCGTAAGTGCCTCGTGTTTCCTTTTTGCTTTCTTTCTTTCCTGTTTCTTTTATTATTTTGTTTTCTGTAGAATTAAACCCTCGTCTTGGGGAAGGTGTTTTGTAAAACCTTTCCCTAAGTCCTGGGCGTAGTCCAGTTTTTCTGTTTTCTGTTTCCCTGTTTTTTTCTCCTAGGGGCGAGTTTATCGTCCCAGGGGGTACGTTATTCCTCTGCTCCAGGTCCTGAACTTCGATTTTTCATTTTCTCGTTGTTTTGTTTTATGTGAATGTTTTCTCTTGTCCCAAGGAGGAAGTTATATGTCCTACTTTGGGTCCTGAGCGATTGATTGATTTTCTTTGATAAAACCTCTCCACAACTTGTATGAACAAAGATCCAAACAAGAGGGGAAGAGGAAGACCCCCAAAGAAAGGGAAGGATCTGGGAAGGAAGACGTATATTCAAGAGATTATTGAAAAATCTAGATCTGAGGCATCATCCTGTGATGTTGTTAGGGTTAGGGTTCAGACGAAGTCCGAAGGGCAGTCTGTGGAACAACCAGTGCCATCCACGGTACTAGAAGGTGTTATTTCTATAGCAGAGGTGGAAGAAGTGGCAAGTAAGGGATTAGAAGAATTGAGCAACTCTAACTAGGAAGAAGAACCTCAAAAAGGGTTTTCATCCCCAAGAGACCAGGGCAGCGCTGTAAAAATTTATGTTGCTGAGTTTAGTGATTCTGATCTGGTAAAGGAACTTTTGAAGGACTTTGATTCACCAAGGGACCGAGGGAGTGCAGTGCGACCATCTTCGATTGAATCACTCCAGATACCGGCTGCTGAACCAGTTAAAAATCCAAGTGAGTATTGGAGGATATTTATGGCTCCCGTAAGTTCCTCTATTGATTTTCCCATTGGAAATGCTACAGATGATGCACCAATGAGACCCATCCCTTTAACAACCTTGTCTAGTTTTCATGGGCTCTCTTATAAAGACCCTGATATGTTCCTCTTTGAATTTGATATTGTTTGTCGAGGATATGACTATATGATTGATGCTTAGAAATTAAAAATATTCCCTGCTACCTTAAAAGGGACAGCCCTGAGATGGTTCATGGGTTTAGGGGGAAGCACGATTACCTCATGGGAAGAAATGAAAAAAGATTTCTTAGAAAAGTACCAAGATTATTGTAAGCCCCGTGACATTAAGGAGGAAATATTTAAATTTTCACAAAAGGAGGATGAAAATATAGAGGACTGTGTAGAACGACTTAAATAAATATTGCAGAGGTCTAGACATAGTGACTTGGATAAGGAAATTCTAAATATCATTGTTCTCTAAGCACTCAGGGAAGACTTTCTGCAACTTCTGAATATAGTGGGAAAATGGGATATTTCGAAAGAAAATTTTGAAACTATCTGTGATTACTGTATCAAATGTTTGCGGGGGGCTTCAAGAAGTGGGCAGGGTATTCGGTCGTCGAAGACCTCCGGTGGAGGGGTCACAAAAGTAGATATTGGAAATCTACTGGATAATCTGAGGACCGATATCCTGAGCACGCTATCAGCCCAAATGGACACTCTACAGGCAACACAGAAGCAGATGGAGTTGGAAAAAACCATGGCCATATTCTGCCCTCAGTGCAGAAAGAAACACCCTTTGAAGGAATGCCAGCTGAACACTGTGGAAGCCTGCGCGATCTGCGAACAGACTCACGTGACCAGTGCATGTCCTTCCTTGCCCGGGCTGAAAGTGGTTTTCCAAGGAGCAAGCGAGGAAAGCACGGTAGACCAACTATACTTTATGGGGCAGAAGAAGCCATGGAAACCTCAACCACTGGTGGTGAATCCAGGTATGTTTCAAGACTCATCCCAATACTTTCATAATTTTAGTATGGGTCCCCAATTTGCACCATTTTCAGCCATGTGGCCTCAATATCAGTATCCCCCTTGGCAACAATGAGTTCCTCAAGCCAGTATGAATGCTTCATGAAATCAAACTTGGCATGGACCCCCTCCCACTGGACAGTTTCCTCATCCTATGCCTCAATAACATCTTTAGTTTCCTTCCAATGTGCCCCCAGGAAACCCAGACATTAGACCCCAGCTTCCTATCTAACCCAACCCAAATCCAAATAATAAAGGGGTTCAAGAAATAGACACTCTGAACCTTCCATCCTACAACATTTCTACTGCATGACACAATGAGATAAATCTACGATCTGGCCAGGTAGTAAATGCACCTACTTCACCCATTATTACAGAACAATTTGACGGTGAAGATACAGAACCAGAACAAAGAAAAGTGAGGTAGAATTCAGATCAAAATGTAATAAATCAGACACCTCCCCAAGTTGTTCCCAATCAAGGTCATTTAATATCTCCCTCATATCCCGAAATATTGACCTTGAGCAAAAAAAACCCTCAAGAATAATTTGACTTCCTAGGGGAACTGCAGAATATTTTTCTTAAAATACCCCTTTTACAAGCTATGAGGGATGTACCTATTTATGCAAAAAATTTGAAACAATACTGCTCAAAGAAACCAGGTAGGAAACCTAAGGATCCATTAACTATTCATGTAATGGGCAGACTATCCGATATCATGTAAGGAAAGATCATGCCTGTAAAGTACGGAGACCCTGGGAACCCGATTCTAACAGTACAAATTAATGGGATTGAAATCCCAAATGTACTAGTGGATTTGGGAGCGGACATTAACATTATCACTACTAAAACAATGAACACATTAGGACTTGGAAACATTAAACCAACCCCTACTATCCTGGAACTTGCAGACAGATCCACAATTAAACCAGTATGGAAATAAGAGGATGTGATCATTTCAGTAGACTCATTGCATTACCCTGTGGACCTCCTTACTCGATCTTCAGTAGGTGGCCACCCATTGATCCTAGGAAGACCCTAGTTGGAAACTACAGATGCCTA
Organism: Pinus albicaulis; assembly: GCA_034641835.2. Taxonomy (NCBI): domain Eukaryota; kingdom Viridiplantae; phylum Streptophyta; class Pinopsida; order Pinales; family Pinaceae; genus Pinus; species Pinus albicaulis. The sequence continues at coordinate 270,973 of JAXQQM020086121.1, forward strand.
CATAGGATAACGGTCTGGACACATGATCATATCAAATGGGACAGTTACGAAGAATCTCAAGCTCTATTCTCCCGCAAAACCAAGCCCATCTGAAAAATCATTACCCAGTCAGAAACCTCTACCTGCAGAAGAGCTTGAACCTGAAAATGAAGATGTTAGACCAATTCTCACTATTGACTAGGCCCTTCAATTTAAAACAAAAACTGAAGATGATGCCATTAATGCCTTCATTAATGATTCCAGTTATGTTCTCGATCGAACTCGACATATTCTAGAATCTGCTATGAGCTGTGAGACGCATGAAAACATTGAACCAGAAGATGACATTGAGGACATTCCTGTAACCCCATTCCAGGATAGTACTCCAATCAAAATTGAACCAGGGAAAACACTTAATATCAACTCGAACCTATCTGAATCTCAGACTAAACAGCTTTTGAAAGTCCTTCGATATCATCAGGAAGCTTTTTCATAGGATTTTACTGACATGAGGGGTATCCCTGCTAGCCTATGCACTCATCATATTTACATTAAGGAAGATTGCTGCCCTGTAAGACAACCTCAATGAAGGATGAATCCTGCTCTCAAAAACATTATTAAAGAAGAATTACAAATTTTTTTGGATGTAGGATTCATTTATCCCATCTCAGATAGCCAATGGGTATCCCCGCTAGTTATCGTTCCCAAAAAGAATGGTAAATGGCGGATATGTGTAGATTACAGGGAACTAAATAAGGCAACACAAAAAGACCATTTTCCTTTGCCATTCATTGACCAAGTCCTGGACACCTTGGCTGGAAAGAAGTTCTTTTCCTTCCTAGATGGATTCAACGGATATAACCAGATCTAGATAGCCCCGGAAGACCAGGACAAGACAACTTTCACATGCCCGTGGGGAACCTTTGCATATAGGGTCCTTCCATTTGGCCCGTGTAATGCTCATGCTACCTTCCAGAGGGAAATCTTGGGAATTTTTTTTGATTTGATCGATGGTAGTGTCGAAATCTATATGGATGATTTTACTCCATATGGTAACTCATTTGAGGAAGGATTGGAAAATTTGGAGAAGGTACTCAAAAGATGTAAACAGACCCATGTATCGTTGAGTACAGTCAAATGCCATATGATGAGGGAAGAAGGAGTAGTATTGGGAAATTTTCTCTCAGCTGCTGGAATTCAAGTTGATCCAGCTAAAGTAGAGGTAATATTACATTTCCCGGTACCCAAAACACCCACACAGGTACGTAGCTTTATTGGTTGTGCTGGTTATTACAGGTGCTTTATAGAAAAATTTTCTAAAATGGCACATCCACTATTTCAATTGCTAACAAAAGATGCATAATTTTTGTGGACTGAAGATTGTGAGACAACCTTCATGAAAATTAAGGGGCTGGTGTGCACGGCCCCAGTCCTTCGAGGACCTGTTTGGGCATTATCGTTTCACATACATACTAATGCTTCTCAGACAACAGTAGGGGTTGTTTTAGGACAACAGGTAGACAAAACGCCATATGCAATTTATTACGTCAATAAGAATTTAATTCCTGTTGAACTAAACTATACAGTGACAGAAAAAGAATTCTTAGCTGTCATTTACGCTATCAATAAGTTTGGGCACTACATCACTGGGTACTCTACTATTGTCCATACTGATCACGTAGCAATTAGGTATTTGATGAATAAACCTATTACTCCTGGCCGTACTACGAGATGGTTACTATTGCTTCAAGAATTTGATATTACAATAGTAGATAAGCCAGGAAAAGATAATGTAGTAGCTGATTTCCTATCTAGAATGGATAACAATGATGAATGCACACCAATAGAAGACAGTTTTCCCGATGAACATCTTTTCGCAGTTTCTACTAAATCTCTGTGGTATGCAGATATTGCTAACTATCTTTCTATAGGGAAAGTGCCTCCTCATTTTTCGTATAGGGAATAGCGAAATATTATTCATCATAGTGCCCGATATTCTTGGATGGTAGGGTACCTTTTTCATACAGGAGCAGATAAGCAGATCCGGTGCTGTGTGTCTGAAGATGATATTTACGAAGTATTGAAAGCTTCACATGATGGCCCTTGTGGAGGGAATTTTACGGACAAAAGAACAAGCCATAAGGTGCTACAAATGGGATATTACTGGCCTTCCATTTTTCATGATGCTCAGAATTATGTCAGGAGGTGTGATAGTTGCCAACGTATGGGGTAGCCCGGTAGAGCTGATGAAATGCCTTTGCAGGCACAGGTAGTCATTGAGCCTTTTGAGAAATGGGCTATTGACTTCGTTGGACCCTTTAACCCATCCCCCCAACAGAAATTCCACATCTTGGTCTGTACTAATTACGTGACTAAATGGGTGGAAGCCAAAGCTATTGTGAAAGCAATATAGTAGGTAGTCTCACATTTTCTATTTGAACAATTTTTTTTCTCGTTACAGTACTACAAGAGAGGTTGTTTTAGATGGAGGAGCATAGTTCACATCATACAAGATAGCAAAGCTCATGCAAAAATATGGGGTCAAGCATACAGTGACATCTCCATACCATCCCCAGGCGAATGGACAAGTGGAAAGCATAAATAAGACATTAGAAAACATTTTGACAAAAACTGTGGCACACCATTGTCGGGATTGGGCTCAAAAACTTGCAGAGGCTCTCTGGGCATACAAAACAACATGGTGGAATACAATCGGGTTTTCACCATTCGAGTTGGTTTATGGGAAATCCCCATTGTTTCCAGTAGAATTTGAAATAAGCACACTCAGAACAGATATGGAAGTTGGTTTAGATCTATCAGATGCCCAGAAACACCGATTGGCTCAGCTTAATGAACTTTATGAAATGCGTTCAATGGTTGTCCAACGAACTACTGCTATCCGACAACAGAGAACGAAATGGCACGATAAGTTTATTAAAAATAAGGTGTTTCAAAGTGGATATTGGGCACTACTTTATGACTCTCATTTTAAGGATTTTAAGGGAAAGCTTTGCACTCGTTGGATGGGACCTTATGAGGTGGACGTTGTATTTCATAAGGAGCTACGACTAAGGAGTGAAAATCAAGGAATTTTCTTGTTGTTGCTACTCATGGTGTTGTTACTCATGATGTTGTTTCTTGGTGGTTGCTACTCATGTTGATGTTACTTGGATGCTGCTACTCATGATGTTGTTACACCAAGTGCTATTACTAGATGTTGTTACTCCTTGATCAATGCTGCTACATCGAATGATGTTACTCGCATTGTTGTTACTCAGTCACTGCTACTCATGTTGCTATTACTCGGTTGCTGCTACTCATGTTGCTATTACTCGGTTGCTGCTACTCATGTTGTTGTTACTCGGTTGCTTCTACTCCGATGTTGTTACACCGGATGTTGTTACTCCGATGTTGTTACACCGATGTTGTTACTCTGATGCTGTTACACCGATGTTGTTACTCCAACATTGTTACTCCGAAGCTGTTACACCGGATATTGTTACTCGATGCTATTACTTTGCTGCTGTTACACCGGATGTTGTTACTCTGCTGTTGTTACACTGGATGTTGTTACACCAGATGTTGTTACACCGATGTTGTTACACCATCCACATCATTACTGCGTTGTCATCCTAACAACCGTCACATCATCCAGGTAGGCCGTCAAGTACGCCTCCACATGACTTTTATTGATTTAATTAAATATCCCATGTGAAGATTTTAATGCCGCAGACGGCAAAAATTTAAGTTGGGGGGGTGTCGTCATGCCAAGGACGGTGTAATAATTGCCTCATAAGTTAAGTATGACATTTCACTCATGGTACACCCTACGATTCCCATCAATATGTGGTATCATCATTTAAATCGTATTGGGATTCGTAAGATGTCTCATCCGCCCTGTACGAACAATTATCATTTCTATTTTACCACACTTACCATATTCTTTCATGATTTTTCTCAATTTTCGAGAGTTACCAACCGTATTTACCGTTACCACCTTTCCATTTTCACTATGTTGTTCCTTTGAATTTGGTACCCACCACCTTGCCTAACGGTTTGCTGCTACAGGAAGTGCTGCTACAAGTCTCCACAGTATGGGTGGGCTGGCTATGCAGCATGAGCCTGAAAACACAGTTTCAGTTCGTAGCAATCCAGAGGTTTGGAAAGTTTTTGTCGACGCAGGGTGGGATATCTACTTTGACAGATTGCATGGATTTGATGGAGGTATCACAATGGAATTCACACTCAATTTAGAGGAGAATTATTCGCGGGTTAGAGGTCTGGAAGTTCCTATCACAGAGGAGGTAATTGCAGAGGTTAGCCAGTTGAGACAGCAGGGGCAGCAATGGTTTGCTCGGAAAATTTCTCTCCCAGAATTTCCCGAATTGTTCTTGCAAACAGGAGAAAGTGTCATTCAATTGGGCAGAGGATACGAGCGCAGAACTGCATCGTATCTTTGGAACGAAGTTGCAAGTTTCATAATAAAATACATTACCTGCGAGGGTCGGGCTTCAGCTCTGTTTAAGTATCACTTTAAAATTCTAACACACCTCCGATTTCCACAAAATCAGGTGCATGCCCTAAATATGCCATTCTTCCTATTGAAACAACTGTAGCATTGGCACAGTCTGCTCGGCGCTCTCACCAGACGATGGTAGTAATTTCTAACCATGGATTGGTGCGATTATTGGTCGTGCATGCAATAGGCAAGATGCGGGTTTCCTGGGTGGAACTCTGTGGTTCCTTAGAAGAAGCGGTAGCAGTTATGATTGCTACTAGAGAAGAGGAACTAGCCTCTCCGGCTGGTCAAGCGGAAGAAGAATATTCAGAAGAAATTGATCAAGAGGAACCTGAAGAAATGGAAATGGAAATTGATTAGGAGGAACCAGAGAAAGAAGAGATGAGAATGGAGGAAGTAGTTGGCGACATAGACAAGGTTGTCACACAAGAACCAACCTCGCTTGAAGAACCCAAAGAGGAAGGAATTATGGACATCGTGCAGGAAATTGATACCGTTATACAGTCGTCAACCTTTTCCAATGAAGAACAAAGGAATGGAATTGTGGACAGAGGAATGGCAAGTGATGCTATTTTGCAAGAAACAGCGTCACCTGCCCAGATAGATATGGATATTGATACAGGTGGGGGTGTTACACAAGAACCACCTCCAATTCGGCTAGAACAAGAGAAGTCAACCTGTGAAATCAACGTTGGACCTCAAGAATCGGTACCAACTGTGAAAACAAAGGTGATTCCTAAGGAAAAGGAGGCTAAAGAAGGAATGAACCAGGTGGTCGATATCGTTCCACAAGAACCAGTACTGACCCATGAAGAAGAAATGGTAAGAAAAGGGCAAGAGGAAAGAAGGGAATTGAGCCACGGAATCGATGTTGCCCCATAAGAACCAGCACCGACTCTGGTTTAGGTAGTAATGCATGAAGTCCTAGTCCAAACCAAAAATGAAGATGATGGGTTTGTTCCCTGTTCTCCGTTCTAGTCCCTGATGCCCATAGTGGCGAGGGGATTTCGCTCGCCCAAATGGTTAATGGAAGAAGTGGTTGTTCCCTCGATACTAAAATTTGTTGACATGACCAAGATTGGCCCAGACACTATTGAACTGGAACACTTAGAGGTTCACAAGGAAGACAAAGTTCCTGTAGAAATATCAGAATGCAAGGGGATCAATGAAATTGCCGACCAAACAGCAGGAGTTCCCAGAAGAAATGTAGAAGAAGAAGGCCATGTGGATAGGGGGACCAGACAGAAGGGCTTGGAAAAAGAATCTGTAGAGTATGCCAGCAGCATTCCGCCGCCTTCTGAGCTTGTCGTAGGTCCAAAACTTGAATTCACTGTTAAACAGGAATGGGTCGAACAGTTTGAGAAAAGAAGGTTACCTCTCAAAAAGAGGTATCAGCTGTAGTTCAGTGAAACCATGAGACTGAAAAGGGAGCTTTGGGATTTGAAGAAGAAATTTTCACGTTTAAAAAGGAAGGTAAAAATATAAAAATGGAGGGAAATAAAGCCGAAGATTGAAGTCTCCACTGCAGCTACCTAAACCAGCCTAATCGAAGAGTTGTTTGAAGGTCGAGAATTTGTATTGGCTGCTGAAATTCAAAAGTGGCAGTCTGTGACGAGCAACCACAAGAAAGAAACAGCTAGGGTTCAAGAACAGGCTGCTGGAGTCGTCACGGGGTACATGGATCAGTTATATAAGGCACGGATGAAGCAAGCCAAACAGAAGACCAGGATAGAAGAGTTGGAAGAAAAAGTTTAGTTGCTAAAGACATATAAGGAGAATACATTCTCCCTAGCATAGCAGGTAATGGCCTGCATACCTCTTGCACATAGCTATGCCTTATTCCTTCATGAAAAAATTCTTTTCTTTTGTCTTGAAATTATATATAAGGAGATTTGGTACGAAATTGAGGACCCCATTCAATTTCTCTGTATTTTAAAAATTCATGATATTATAGGACAACACTTAATGTGTGAGCTCTACATGCATGGGTATTATTTAAAGCATGATCAGTCCTTTAACCCCGTTCCATTCATGGGGGACATCCACTTAAGGGCTTTCACCTCTTATACCATCAATCAGATTAAATGGAGAAAGGCCTGGGATACAATTGAAGAAAATCAAGCCGGAAAGCCATTAATGGTGAGAAGAGAGCATGGTAAGTCCTTAAACATTTATAACAAGAATTATACCTTTTTACAGATTGAGGGCCATAAAGAACACATGTCGGCAACCCATAAATGGTGCGTTGACTAGTGTGTCAGCCAGATTACAACATTTCACAAGGAAGCAATGGACAGTTGTTAGAAAAGATGGATGTTGTCTTCTTCAGCTGTTAGGGAAAGAGAACCATTTGGGGCACCTAACTTTGCACGTGCCTTAGAGAGGATGTCGCGTTATGTGGGATGCATTCATACCTGTGGGGTTAGATGGATGGGATTAAGATTTCAATTTCCCCTTTTATGGCTGCCAGCTGCGCAATATACTCCTGCTTATAACATTGAACCCGACTGGTGGAAAGACGTTGTTTTGACAGAAGGATATAAGCCACAAGGAATAGAAATGGCTGCAGAATATGACCTCACACAGCTTCATGTCGATCACAGTCAGTTCAATCCGGATCTAAGGAGACGACGAGCTGCATGAGGACATGTAGATAGATCAGTTGGGGGGAGATGTTGGGTATTGGATTTGTATACTTTCCTCTCCCATTTTACCCTATCTTTCTATCTCTTTGTGCCATTATTTATCTTAAAAGCATGAGGTAAAAACCTTCTTCCTATCTTTTATGGGATGTTTGATTAATGATGTATTTTCCATGGAGGTTTTACCTTTCTACATATTAACTCCGATATTTCTTCAGATTTGACTACAACAGGAGTGTTGCGGCCGCGAGTCAAGGCACAACCCATCATCTCTAACGTCTTCCTTCTTTGCTGCTACAACGTGACGGCCATGGGTATATCAGCACTATCTTAGGCTTTCTTATGGTTTCTTGCTGGGAAATCCCGTTGCCGTTGTAACAAGATGTATTTTTGTAACAATGGAGTCGTTGAGAGGAATCAGGGGTTTCAGGACAATTGTATAAAGAGGCCTACGGGCTGTGAATCGAGAGACGCTTAGACATACAGATTTTGTAATCAATATTTTTATCATTAATTGAATGTACAACAGCTTGTTGTTTCTCCTATAATCTTTGAGTTTCCGCAGCCTTGATCCAAGAGTTGGACCCACTCTTGTGATCAGGTGCTGCGTTCTTCTTTCTTTTCTTTGCAGTGTTATGTTTGGTGTGATTTTTTATTTTCTGTTACAGTTGCGTTAATTGATGTGGATGTATTTTATTTCTGCAGTTCATATCATTTCTGTTACAGTGGTATTTGTGTTATAGATTAAACCTGTGATCTACAGCAGACCATGTGCTTGTATCTGCATATACTTTGTTGTTAGTCTTGAAATAACTAACGCCCTCGGGTTGATAATTTATGTGGAAAAAGGGTTGAATTCTGTTCATATCTGAACACCAACACCATATACAAACATATCTATATGGTATAGATAACAAGTTTCAGAAACTTAAAATTCATCATGATGTGACCTAGCTGGTATGGCTTTTCAACAAAAAAAGAAGCCTGCAGCAAATTTGGGATATTATATCAATAATTGGAATGAAGGGCCATCATTTCTGCCTTCTTTTTTCCTACACTATTTTTTATTCTTATGAAAATCATAGATTTATTTTAAAGTCAAGGGCGAGGATTAATTTCCCTTGGTTCCGTAAGAATCCGATCACAAGTCATAATATATTTTACATTCTTTACAATATATATGGAAACTAAAATTTCCATATATTTCACTTAATTATTATTTTCCCCACTCCCGACGTTACTTTGCACCTCTTGGTGCAAATGCTAGTTCTTGACATCATTCTCCTCAATTGTGGATTCAATTTAATATTTCGTAGAAAAATATTTATATTTTTATCAGTTCTTGATATTTATTACAGAAAACAAGTTATGATGGTTGAATTGGATTCTCTTTGCAAATTGCATGCAACGTTTGTCTCCATCAAACCCAATATTAATTTACTTGTTTTTTAATTTTGTTTGTAATATGTATGGCTATGTGCATTATTATAATTACATTAATTATATTGATAAAGGTGGTTAATATATTTTGACTCAAGTGTTAGTTTTTATAAATCAATTATTTTTATTAATGTGTTTCTGCTAGTTGATAACTAATCATCAATATGTGTGGGGACAACAATTAATATATGTGGAAACAATTAGTATATTTGTGAATTCCGATATCAATATAATTAATTATGAAATATATATGAAATGGATGACCATGGCTGACCAACCATAACTATGTAGACCAAATTTGACCACAAAATCATGGTTGACCATACTCTCAATAGTGACTTTGTCCACAATTGACCATGACCATATCAACATAACTAATAATGAAATATATACGATTTGGTTGACCATGTATGACCATATTAAACAATGGATTTCCATGGATGAGTATGGTTGACTATGTATGGTTATGTTTGACCATAGTCAAATTTTGTTAGCTATTGTTAAGTATGTGTAACTATGTTTGACTTTGATAGATTTTAGAGAACTACAATCTTCAAAGGTTGAATTTAGTTTACTATGTTTGATTGTAATTTAATATTAATTATTTCCCATGGTTGAAGTATGTTGATCTCATTTCACTTTGGTTGACTATGGTTGATCGTGGGTGAACATGCTCACTACAGATAACCATGTTGATTGTGGTTAACTATGGTTGACTTGGTTGACCACGTTTTACTATAGTAGCCTTTGGTTAACCATGTTTTACCATGGAAACCTTTAGTTGACCATGAAGATCTATGGTTGAACATGGTAGACCACATTTGAGAATGATGAACTTTGGTTGACCTTTGTTGGCTATGGTTGAGCATGTTTAAACAAGACTATGACCATGGTCAACCATGCCTGTGACCTTGGTTAACTAAGGTTATTAAGACCATGGTTGGCATTCTTAGAAACAAGACCATGGTTGACCTAGTTGAATATGACTGTGGTTGACTGACTGTGAGCATGGTAGACTATGACCATAGTTGTCCATGATTGTCTATGGTTGACCATGGTTGTATATGGATGAACATGGTTAAGTATGGTTGAGCATGTTAAACTATATTTTTCCATGGTTAAGTATGGTTGACAATATATGCTTATGTATGACCATAGTTGAATTTTGTTAGCCATGGTTGATTATGTTTGACTTTACTTGATTTTAGCAAATCACATTTGTCAAAGGTTAAATGTGGTTGACCATGTTTGACTTTTAATTATTAGCCATGGATGAAGTTTTTTACTTCATTTGAGTTTGATAAACTATGGTGGATAGAAGCACTTAACTCGACTATAGATTTTGGAAATATTCTAAAATCTGATGGACAAGAGTGAAGTTAATTGATTGACCTAGCTCTTGTCTATTAGATTCTAGAATGTTCCTAAAATCTGCAATCAAGATAAGGATGGCCATGGTGGACCATGGGTGAACATGTCGATTATAGGTAACCATGTTGATAGTGATTAACCATGGTTGAATATGGTTGACTATGTTTTATCATGACAACTTTTTGTTGACCATGCAAATTTATTGTTGAACATGGTAGACCACATTTGACCATGATGAACTTTGGTTGATTTTTATTGACTATAATTTACTTTGGTTGAATATGGTTGAGCATGTTTGAACATGACCAACTATGGTTTAACATGAATATGAGCACAGTTTGAATACAATTACCATCGGTGAACATGACCATGATTGATGTTGACTATGGTTGAATATGGTTGACCATGTAGTTGAATATCCTTGAAAAATTCTATGGATGAATGTGGTTGACCATGACCATATTTGAAAATGGTTGGCCATGGTTTCTTAGAGTAAAAAAGGGTTGACTATGGTTGTTAATAGATTACTAGGTTTGACCAAGGTTGGTGATGACCTTGTTTAATTATTTTAGACCATGACCACGGTTGGTTATGTTTGGCAATGGATGACTATGGTTGAAGACAAATATGTCCATGGTTGACCATGACCATGACCATGGTTGATTATGATTAATCATGGTTGTCTTTGACCTTAGTTTAACCTTTGTTGGCTATTTTGAGCTACCTATGGTTTAGCATGTTGATTATGTATAACCATGGTAAACTCACATTGTGATTTTCATCATGGCTGACTTATGTTGAATTGTTGCATTCTCAATTGTTAAGCATGAGCATGATTGACTATGTTTTACCATGGTTGACTATGGTCGACCATGACCATGACTATGATGATGGTTAACCATGTACATGGTCAATTATGATTTACCATGGTTGTCCTTGCCCACTGTTCAACCTTAGTTGACTATGATGTCAAGTTGAGTATTGTTAAAATGTGATGTTTAGTGGTTATCTCACAGATCAATGTTTATATTGGTTGACTTATGGAAACCATGATTTCCTTTAAATGACTATGGTTTTATGTGCACATCGCTGACTATGATTGAATTTTGTCACATTATGTCATTCAACAAGGGTTTTATTGGATAGTGATATTGGTTTTTATTCATCGTAATGTGACACCATTTTATGTTCATCATATTGTGATTTTGGAATACGATAGACACATTGTGACGTTGAGATATGTTTGTAACATTTTAATGTCGAGACATGATTATCCCATCGTAACATTTATGTTTTCCCATTACAATGATAGAATCGGATATGTTTTTCAATATATTTATTAGAATATGACATAATATATTTTTCACATTATAATGTTTGGCCATCAGCTTCACATAGTTATATTCCGTTTCAAGTAAAGATAGGCTATGTTTATGTGAAAAACTCTTCAATGATTATGTTGCATTCTCATATAAGGTGACTTATAAGGAAATGCTACATTTCTCAATGACTATGTTAAAGCTATTGGAGGTCAAAGTTAAACCGGTATGGCATTGCATTTCTACTTAAAACATAGAGTGGTTGGGTATGGATTGCTACTTGCGGGTGAAAGTAAACTGTAATCGAACTTGGTATGAGGACCAGGCCTGTATTACTTGCTGCGTTCTATGGGAAACTGTGACTAGATGTTGACACGCTCTCTCTTGTCCTGTAGCATACCTGCAGCATTGACACAGTGAGGTCCCCTATGATTTCTTAGCCATTCCTCTCCACCGCCGCCTTTATCGATGCTCTGTAAGACCGTTCAGAAGCCAGTTTCACACACAGAGAGTGATTTGAGGTGTATGGATCATATTTATTTACACATTCTGCCAAACATATAGAGATCGGGCGATGAAGGCGACAGCCCATGTGGGTTAGTCAGAGAACTTTCTTTAATGGGAGATAAGGTCGCGGACGGTTTCTTTGTCTGTGTTAGGCGTAGGTATTCTAACTCGGTTATTGATGCTCTAGATCTTTCCCTGTCAAGTGCATTGAACGTCTCACTATCAATGGATTAATTCATGTTTGGGCTTGCATGTTGTTTTTATGTTCAAATTTCAAAAGTATTATGTTGTTGTTGCATTTTCGACGTATTTTACAGTTAATAGAAATTTTCACCCTTTACTACCACATTTAAACGCCGTTTTATCATATGTTACAATGCTGCGCCTGTAATCTGATTATTCTATATATCTACTAAATTTAAACACAGGTGATTTAGGAATTTGATGAATAAGAGTAACCTAAAACAATCAACTTTTTATTTATGTCTATCAAATTTCAATATCTTCTAGACATTTATAATCTAATTAAATTAAATTAAACTTTTATATTTTTATATATTTAATAATATTTTTATATATTAATATTTAAGGATATTGTGGCAAAATTCCTGTGTCAATTAGAGAGGATTTAATATGTAAAAGCAATAGAACCCCTCTTCAATTGTGGAACTTTCTTTTGTTTTTATAAACCCAATATCAACGGATAATTTGAAGTTAAAGTTTAATATTAATTATATTTATATATATTATTATAATTATATAATGGAAATGGTTAATATATTTTTAGCGAATAGTTTTGAAAAGTAGAAATAGTGTTAATGGACATATATTAATTATTTTTATTAATATAATTGTGTTGGTTGACCATCAATTTGTATAAAAAAGATTAGTAGATTTGTAAATTAACATATTAATATAATTAATTATGAAATATATATATGAAAGACATGATTATTTAGATTAAGAGTGACCATAAAGATTATGGTTGATTATATCAATATAATTAATAATGAAATAAATATGATATGGTTGATCATTGATAACTATGTTAAACAACAAGTTTGAGGGGATGCGTATGGTTGATCATGTATGGTTATGTTTTCTCATAGTTAACTTTTGTTAGTTATGTTTGACCATAGTTGACTTTTGTTAGCTATGGTTAAATATGCGTAACTATGCTTGAATTTGATAGATTTTGGAGAACTATCGTCTTTAAAGGTTGAATTTAGTTGAGTATGGTTGACTGTAATTGACTATTAACTATTGGCCATGGTTGAAGTATGTTGACCTTATTTGACTTTGGTTGACCATGGGTGAACATGCTTACTATAAATAACCATGTTGATTGTGGTTAAGTATGGTTGACCATGCTAAACTATAGTTTCCATGGTTGAGTATGGTTGACCATGTATGGTTATGTATGAACATAGTTAACTTTTGTAAGACATGGTTAATTATCTTTGACTTTACTATATTTTGGAAAATAACATTCTTCAAAGGTTAAATTTGGTTGATCATTGTTGACTATCAATTATTGCACATGGATGAATTTTGTTCACCTCATTTGTTTTGATAAACTATGGTGTACCATGGATAAACATATTGACTAAAGGTAACCATGTTGATGGTGGTTAATCATGGTTAACTATAGTTCATTGTTGGATTAACAATTACACTAGGAGGGGGGAGGGAATAATTATAATGACATATTTTACTTATTTAAATATTTGAACATCATAAAACATCAATCTCATAAACTAAACAAGTAACACAAAATATACGTGGAAACCTTTATGGCAGAAAACCACAAAACTTCTCAATATGAAAGATCTTGTAGATACCAACCTACTATAACATCAATTTGTAGGCACTAACCTAAAGGAGACACTAATCTCATATGTTGCTTTATAGCAACCAACCTACAAGAGACACCAATCCCCTTTGCTACAAGATTTGTAAGCATCAACCTATGAGAGACACCAATCCCCTTTGCTACAAGATTTGTAGGCACCAATATACTTCATTCAGAATGCTCACTTCTATACCTTGTTTGTTATCTACTTCTACCTTTACTAAGTCTACTTGTGCATTATGCCTTCACTAGCTTTGTTATTTACTTTTGCCTTCACTAAGTCCACTTGCCACCTCTTCCTTCACCACGTCGACTTCTCCCAAAACTTGTGGCTTTTGGCTTCTTCCTAAGAATGAACTTGCACAAAATGTCATGTATCTAATTTTGCAAATCTAATTATGAAATTTCTACAAGTAAATATCTCTTCTTTGTCTACTCCATATTTCATATTATAAAAAAAACTCATAAGCAAAATTATAGAAGAAATTCCAAGCAAGCCTATTTAAAGCATGTTTAAGGAGCATTCTAGAACACTAACTTCGTTAGATCATATCTGTAAAATTATAGCAGAACAAGATATGAAATTTCTACATATACCTATTGCATTGATAGAGTAGAATTGTAGGGAGAGTGAGTTGAGGTGCTTCGATCATATTTATTTCCACATTTTGCCAAACATATAATGTTCGGGCCATGAAGGCGATGACACACATGGGGCACAAAGAGAATTTTCTGTAATGGAAGATAAGGTTGACTGACGGGTTGTGTGTCTGTGTTAGGTGTAAATATTGTACTCAGTTTTTTATGCCCAAGTTCTTTCCATCTCAACGAACATATGCATATGAATAAATTAATTCAGGTCCTCCAAATTATAAATTTTAGGAATATTTTTACACTGAAGGTGTTTCTATGATGGGTTTGGTTAGGCAGATTTGACCAATAAGATATTTTTATTTTCGTCCTCCTCCCTTCAAATAAAAATTGACACTTTGCATTGCAACCGTCATGAAATTAGCTGAGAAGTGTGCTGCCCTTTAAATTTTTCTAAGTCCCATCCTAAATTAAAAAAGAATGATTATAATCTCTAAATTTTGAGATATTTTGATATTTCATAGGGTTTTAAGTTGTCCTTTAAAGTTTTCTAAATCTCATCCTAAATGAAAAAGTAAAGATTCTAATAACCAAATTTTGAGATATTTTGATTTTTCATTGGTTTTTAAGTTAATTTATCATAAAATTAAGTTTTAGTGGGTTTTGAAAAATAAATCTATAAAAATATTAGAATAATAATTTATATTTTTTATATTTAAATGTTTTAAAACCAATTTATAATAAAAATTGTAATATTTATTATACAAATCTTTAATATATATTATTAATATATAAGTATTTTTGATAATCATGGAAAGTGCCATGTCATTTAAAGTTTTCTAAATCTCATCCTAAATGAAAAAAGAAAGATTCTAATCTCTAAACCTTGAGATATTTTGATTTTTCATTGGTTTTAAAGTTTTTATAATAAAATTAAGTTTTATTGGGTTTTGAAAAGTAAATCTAAAAAAATATTAGAATAATAAATTATATTTTTTGTATATTTTAAAATCAATTTATAATAAAAAATTTAATATTTATTATACAAAATTTAAATATGTATTATCAATATATAAGTGTTTTTGACATGTGGCATTGCAACAGTCATGTAAATGGCAGTGCGGTTTAAAGTTTTTTAAATCCCATCCTAAATGAAAAAAATAAAGATTTTAATCTCTAAATCTTGAGATATTTTAATTTTTCATTAGTTTCTAAATTAAATTAATATAAAATTAAGTTTTATTGAGTTTTAAAAAACAAATCTATAAAAATATTAGAACACACGCCCATTTTAAAGTCAATTTTTAATAAAATTTTTAATATTTATTATACAAAATTTTAATATATATTATTAATATATAATTAGTTTTTATTCTTTTATTTGATTATACTATATTATGATATTGTAAAAGAGGGAACAAAAAGATTTAACAATAGTGAATAACACAAAGATGTGATGCACCTAGAGTGTAAGGATATATTTAATTTTTGTAGATTAATCATTGAGTAATGTAGCTTTTGTGTCCTCTACTTTTAATCAATATGATGGATTGGGTGTGCCTGTAATGAGGCTTCAGCCAAAATCAATGCCATTGGTGTTGCTTTTACCCCAAAATGGAAAATTATGGGGACTTGGACGATGATTGAAGCATGCAAGGATTGATAGTTTTATTAGCAAGCCCAAGCCTGAGATCACACATGGTGTGCTTGGGATTTCACAAGCACAACCAAGAAATTGGTTGGTGAATTCAATATTGCCTACTTTAGAAGATAACTCCTATTCCAAAAAAAAAAAAATGTAATTGCAGTCACCAGAGGTGAGATGTGCAACCCATTTCTCTTGAATTTCTTTTTTTTCTTCTAAAATGACTTATATTATCATTGTTCCCATATTTACAAAACTTACA